>JAOTRH010216628.1:0-41561 GCA_034768845.1 Heliamphora exappendiculata
GGTTAAGCGGTGCGGTTGCGAAGAGAAGAGGATAATTAAATCGGGTTGTCAGTAACCTAATTTATTTATCGAGAATCTATATCTTGAACGTGGGGAGAATTCAGTGTATTTGATAATTGGAAATTCAAGACATAATTTGAGTTAGGACCGGGAGTTCAGTTAGGACCTTTAGTGGAATAAGTTCTGATTTATGCAAGAAAGGATCTAACTTGGGGACAGAGTTAAGGATATTCGATTTTCTCGTACGGTTAGCCCGAGTCCTATACTTTCTCGTGATCCCTCACGTAGCCCACTATACACACGGATATTTTTCTTATTAGTTTCGGTAATTATTTAATTTAATTAGAATGCCGATTTTGCCGCCTGGGACATTCAGGAATTAAATTAAATGTTGAAGTGCAGTTTTGATTTTTTGCACACCTAGGGATTACTCCCTAGGTGGCCGGCCCTAATAAGGTGGCGGGAATTTAGTTTTATGAAAGATATATATCTCTTACTTATTTTTAGAAAAGAGAATATATATACTTAATATTATATTTGATATATGAAAAAATATATCAAAAGGAGGCTTCATATAAAATCCAAAAATCCTAATCCCCTCCACCATAGCCACCGCCCCTATCTCTTTTTGGCAATTAATTTTTCCTTCTTGGAGAGAAGTGTGTGAGAAGAAACCAATAGAGGAAGAACTGTTCGATCGGTATCGGTGCCCACACACCGTGATCGTTGTAGTGCGTTCTGGACATACGTGAGAAGGTTGCAAGGTTGTCATCAACGTATTCAGGACTTCTTAAAACTTTTCGACAAATTTCATAGAGGTATTATACTATTAAGATTAATATAGTTCTTAGTTTTCATGAAAAATGCATACGTCGTTTTTTACGGTCACGATGTTGGTTCAAATTTTTTTTTGCTCCAACAGAGTGTAAGTATCACCTGATACGAGAAATTGTACAGAGAGATTATGTTGTTGTGACCAAGATTGCATCAGAAAATAACCTTGCAGATCCTTTTACAAAGAACTTATCGGCTAAAACTTTTGATAGTCATGTAGAGGGCATGTGAGTCAGATGTATAGTAGCATGATTTTAAGTATAAGTGGGAGATTGTTATGGTTAGTATGCTGAAAATTATTTTTTTGGTATTTAATTTTATTTTTAAAAAATTAATTTTCTATTTTATGAGAATCTTTATGAGCAATGTATGTATATTATTTCTTGAATATTATGCATGGATATCCGATATTCTGTATAGTATTTAATCTGGTGTGTATAGTATGGCTTACACACAGAAAATTAAATTTTATATTTTTGCAGAATATAACTGTAATGTTCATAGTTTAGATAGAAATAGGCATACCATCTGTACGACTGTAGCACAGAGTTTTAGTAGGCCTGTCTTGGTTACGAAAAACAAATAATAGCGTTGTCTATTATTCTGATTCTCTGTACTAGTACACTTTTTGTGTATTGAATGAGAGATTTGGGGTAATTAATTTTATACTGACTATATAAATTAATTTACACCACAAGGTTATTATGAATAGTGCTTATCATTTTAATCATGAAATAATTATTAATGTGCATACAGTTAATATTCGTTATTTTGATTCATTAGCAGGTTCGATCTTATATGGGTCTATATTTTTGGAAAGTTGGATAGTAATATTATTTATTTGGTAAATATTAATTATTTACGAAATTCATGTTCAGAAAGATTGGGATTGACGATATCCCCTTAAGGAAGATTATAAGTTTTAACCGGGCCAAACTCTACAGGTGGATTTAATTATTCGGTGGTGAAATAAGTTAAGAGGAAGGGTTTAAGGAATATCAAAATGCTGATAAAATTAAATTGTCAGTAATTAAATTAAATTGGCAGGTATCGAAAATCATAACGTGGGGAGAAATGGAAAGCATTTAATAATAGGAGCTCAATGCTATATGGTCTTGAGATTATGGGTCAGAGTGCAATTATAGTTCTTTAGTGGTATGAACTGTAACTCAGTATTTTATAAAAATTGCAGAAATCGCTGCTAGTTTTTCATAATTGCAGATACCGCTATGAGGTTTGCTTAATTGTAAAAACTGCTAATATGTGTCTGTGTTCCACTGGAAGTCTTACACATAATTACTCCATGGTCCTACTATAGCCCTATAAATGTGTGGGTAGGCTGAACCAGTTTCATAACTTTTCTTCTAAGACTAAATCTGTCCTGGTTCTGTCGGTACGAGTTCTCGAAGGATTATAGCCCACACTATATTCAGAAATCGCATAAGAAAATATAGTAGAAGATCTTATAGGAGTTTCAACTTGAATTCAAATCGTAATTGAAAATTCGATCGGTAAAAAGGTATTCTTCTAAGTTAACTTCATATACGTGGGTTTTATTTGGATCATTTGTCATAAAAATTTTTTATCTAGAGCTCGTTTTTATTTGGAACTCGTTTTGGCATTTACCCATCCAGTTAATTTTTTTTCAGATAATCGTTTGCAAAAACAAAGGTCTTGGCAATTTTGTCTCCAATCGTATGCTTTCTTATTCTTAAATCTTTTTATGGATACCACGAGGGGTTACTTTTCCAATTGTTTGATGTGGAAAGTCACTATTTCTTCTTTTATTGTCGTTTAAAGTCGAGAATACTGTCCAGAGCTGGACTGCTCGAGCAGTCATGTGAACCTCTCGGTTTCTCTATTTTTGGGCAAAATGCTGCAACTGCAAAGAGACCGCTCAAGCGATCTTTTAACCAATCGAGCAGTCTGGCACGTTGGGTCATTTTGTGCCTAGTTTTTTTTAAGTGTCCACCTAAAATTCTCAAACTTCCTTGAGTAACTTTTTACTTCAAAAAAAAGTTTCTTCGATAAAAACGTTCCTCTTTTGGGCCTCTCCCACGAGGATACATGGGTTTTCCTTGGTTATAGAGTTGAAGCGTTACAGTAAAAGTGCTTACCGACTCAAATCATTATGTCGCTAGCTCGTTGGTAGGAAAGTGCCGGGAAAAGGTTTGACCAATGTATAGTCTACACGTTGGCAAAAAAGATGAATTTGCCAACATGGTTTCGCATCGCTAATAAGTAAATTTTTTTGTTGACAAATACATGACGCGTTGGCAAAAATGATTAACATCTAAGCTGCTTTGATACCTTTGCCAACGATAGAAGTTGTCGCCAAAAGTAATTAAAATATTTTTAATTTTAGTACTTTGCTGACACATTAAAATGTGTCGCCAATGGTAAATCTTTGTCCACAAATGATTTCATCGCCAAAAGTATTATATTATATTTGACCACCTCAAATATTTTGTTTCATTCAAACACGCTTAATAGAAATTAACAAAACTATAATATTGAAAATAACTTTAAAATTCTGTTATATAAGTAATTCCTTCCAAACCAAATTGACATAGTATATCAGTTTAGAAAGAAATAATAAATTCATCCAGTCATATAAAGATTAAAATTTTAATTGTTTTGACAAACAACAGTATGTAACATAAGTAATATGCTTGGTGCAGCTTCAAGAAGTCTTTTCACTTTACTGGCCCCATATTCTTTTGGTTTTGCTTTCCCTGATCAAATTCTTCTACCCTTGTTATTTCTTTATCTTCACCGTTATTATTGCAATCATCATTTACCTTTTCTAGACATTAGCTGATGCTTCTCCAGATGTCTCTCTAGAACTTGTTCTGCTTGCAGTAGTTTTTTTCTTTCGTTTTTTACCTTTTATGGAATTGAGATGTGATAGCAAATTTTTAGCAATAACTTTTATCTAGGCAACTAAATATACAAAAGAGAAAAAAAAAGTCAATAGTCAATACTTTCCCACTCCAAAAAAAAAACATAAAGAGAAAACAAGCGAGAATAAAAATGTTTTAATATGTTCCTTATCAGCTAGCAAATTATCTGTTGTTGGATAGGGAGAATCCAAAAACTCAAAAACAGAAACAGAAGGGTAATAAAAAAATAAAAACATAAATCAATATTATCTCATTCAAATCGAAATGTAAAGGGCAATCAAAAGAAACAAAAACACAAGACCATACTTGTGAGAAAATGGGAAGAATTGTTATTCTATCATGGCCATCAAACATTGAGATATTGACATTTGCAATTTGTCGAAGGAAAAAAGAAAAGAACAATATATGTCAATCACTTCTATTTATCAATTTGGTTGCCAACAAAATTAAGAGAAGGTAAAATAGTTGAATTTAAATTTTCAATAATTACATACTTTTAGCTTTTTTGGATGAGAAAAAAATAAATCTTAAAATAAATAAAACAAAATAGCTATGTTGGGAAAACTAGGATATAGTATACATAAGCTTCCATAGGCACTCCACTCTTCTAGGTGCAACTATGCTATGAACAATAAACCAATAATAGAAACATGGCATTTTATGAAAAAAAGTGACACTTTAGCCACATAAATGTTATGAAAATTCACATGAAGACTATCTCAATTTCCCATATATTTAGTTAGTTAAAGAATAAGTATAAAATACACTACTAAAATCTCTGAATTATTCTAAGAGTGTAACTCAATAATAGAAAACTAAGAAACTTTATCCATCAAAATATTCCAAGTTTAATATGTATATTGCAGAAAAACACTTACCTATACGAACCATGAATACTACAAGCTATATCTAACAAACCTAAACCTATCAAAATACCATGAAATTCATAAACCCCTAGTAAAACATGACATAAATTATAACAATGGTTAACATACCTTTGGAAGCATAAAATAAGAATGCTCCAAATGTCACATCAGAGTCATGTGCCAAATTTATTCCAGTTATATGCACCATAATAAGAGATCAAGAAAAGGACAACACTGCAGACGTGATAAATTGCCTGTGGTGTAAAGATAACAGTAATTTTGATAAATATAACTTTAGTAAAATAAGAAAAACAAGTTATGCGTTTTGTTCCCAAAAAAGGTTGTGGATTGGTTGATAACAGAGGTGTGAGAAAAGCATGGTTATTGAGGGGCCCAGTCAAAAAAACTACCATGGGTCATGGCAATCATCACACTGTTAACCAAAGTAATAAGTAATAGTAGCTAACAATACATTGAGGTTGGCCAGCCATTGAGGTGCAAAGTATACTTTGAAAAATAAAAAAAAATTTATAAATGAAGAGTAATAGTGTAGTGTATGAAAATATGATATTTTGTACTCACTAATGCTATTGGAAACAATTTTCGAGTTATGATGTTGGCCAGCCTGCTAAGTAGTTTTATTTTAAAACTGCAATTTGGTTTTGAAAACAAATTATCAATATAATCATTTCAACCAGTCCACAAAACCATATACAAATCAAAAGATAAAATGCTACATGTCATAATCTATATCGGCATTTAGATCAAGATCAGATTGTCTACATAATTCATCTTCTTGGTCACCAATGTGCTCTACGTTGAACTAGATTTGGTGAGTATTGTCTATTGATTTGGAACTTAGGTATATATTTTCTCTCTAAGCTGAACTAGATTTGGTTTGTTTACTAATTTGGAACTACAGCAGTTCATAACGTAATGGTTGCGGTGTTTCTTTTGATAGTTGTTTCTAAAATTTTAGTTGTAGTGACCCGACGCATTTTATTTTTAAAGAAAGATTAACTGTTGATATTGGGTAAGAATTAAATCTTGACTTCAGTAAGTTATTAGAGAGTATTTTGAGCTTGGATACGCATGTTAAGATGTGTTCGGTGAAGAAAATGCAGTTTCAAAAGATGTCGGGACAAATATATGCAAAAAGTGTGTGAAGAAAAGTGACATACCTTCACTATTTTGGTCATATCAATTTTTTACAAAATGAATTCTAGTATGGGGTTAGAACCATTGCAAAGTAGACTTTTGGGGCTTCAATTTGAGCACAAGAACGACCCTGTTAGGAGTTCGGATGAGGGAGATATGCTTGTTCAAAGTTGGGCGAGCAATGTAATCGCAGAGACAGCTCAAGCGGTCCCAAGACTGATCAAGCGGTCTGTATTAGGCAGAAGCTATAAGTTACAGGTTTTGGGTTGGTTCCTTCGTTCTTTCCTCTTCTCTCTCTCTAGAGCTTGTGTGAGAGTTAGGGTTTGGGTTTGGGGTTTGTTTGGAGCTTCATAGCTTCTTTTGGGAAGATCTCTCACGTCCACCTTGGATGTTTACTGTTGAAAGCTTGAACTAGGCGTTGGAGGCTCCATTCTCACCCTTTCGTTGAAGGTTCTCGTGGTTGGAGCATTTTTCTTGTGGATCTAGCATCCCAAAAGTAGGATCTATGATTATCTTTGAATATTCACATGATATGTGTTGTGTCTTTGAATTTATGAACATAAAAACATGAAAAAAGTGTTTTCGAAGCCCTAGGTTAGGGTTTGATGTTGGTAATTGTTAAATCTTATAACTATGGATGTTTTAACATGATTCCCTTTTTCCATTACCGTTGGATATGATTGGACTTGAAAAATAATGGGTCAGGGTTTGAAATTGGGTCTAAACCATGAAAATTAGGAATTTTGGGGTTAAAGGACCGGTATATTGAAATTAATGTGATTATTGTTCAAATTGAGGGTTATGATAACTTATTGCATACTTATTCCATGAATTTATATAACACGTGGTGATGTCAAGTGAAAAATTTGAGCTTTGTGGTGTAAAACCGATGAATTAGTGGATTTAAACAATGTAAAAGGTTAATTTGGTTTTGAGCCCAAAAAAATTTGAAGATCACAATAATGGGAACCATGTAGGGATATGGGTTTTGTCGAGAGGAACAATTTGGGTTGGACTCGTGTGTGTGTGTGTGTGTATTAGATTTGATATACCTAAAAGGACCAATTTTGGGATCCAATGATCGTTCAAGTTTGGGCACGAGTTGCTCCACAGTAAATAACCAAAAAACAGCGCAAATTGGGTTCTCTACCTGCCGGCTAGCAATTGAAAAATTGTTAGAGGCAAAATTGCTAAGATCTTTATTTTTGCAAATAATTATCAGAAAAATTAACTAGACGGGTAAATGCCAAAACGGGCTCCAGATAAAAACTTTTGATAATGAACGATCAAAATAAAATTCATGCATCCGAAGTTAATTTAGAAGAATACTATTTTATCGGTCGAATCTTCATCTACGATTTGAATCCGAGTTGAATCTCCTATCAGATCTTCTACTGTATTTCTTTATGCAATTCCTAGATATAGTGTGGGCTATAATCTTCCGAGAACTTGTACCGGCAGAACCAGGACATCTTTAATTTTAGAAGACAAGTTGTAAAATTGGTTCAGCCTACCCGCATTTATATAGGGCTACAACAGGTACCTTGAGAGTAATTATGAGTAAGACTTCCAGTGTAACATAAACATGTATTAGCAGTTTTTGTAACTAAGCAAACCTCATAGCGGTATATGTAATTATGAAAAATCAACAGCAATTTCTGCAATTTTCATAAAACACTGAATTACAGTTCACACCACTAAACAACTATAATTGTACTCTGACCCATAATCTCAAGACCATATAGCATTAAGCTCTTGTTATTAAATGCTTACAATTTCTCCCCACGTTATAATTTCCAATACTCGTAAATTAAATTAAATTGCTGACAATTTAATTTAATTGGCATTTTGATATTCCTTAAGCCATTTCGCTTAAATTATTTGACCGCAAGATAATCAAATTCATTTGCATGATTTCGTCTGGTTAAATTTCTTAAGGGGGTATCGTCAATCTCGATCTTTCAGGACGTGAATTCTGTTAATAATTAATATTCACCATATAAATAATACCACTATCCAACTCACTTGAAATATAGACGCATATAAGATCGCATCATCTAATGAATCAAAATAACTAATATTAAATATACGCAAATCAATAATTATTTCAGGATTAAGAAGATAAGCACTATTCATAATAACCTTAGTGTGTGAATTAATTTAGATAATCAGTATAAAATTAAATACCCCAAATGTCCCGTTCAATACACACGAAGTGTATTTGCACAGAGAATCTAAACAATAGACGACGCTATTATCTATTCCCCGTAATCAAGACAGGCCTACTAAAACTCTGTACTACAGTCGTACCGATGGAATATCTATTTTCATCTAAACTGTGAACATAAAACTTATATTCTGTAAGAATCTAAAATCTTATCTTCTGTGTGTAAGCTGTACTCTTTCTTCCAGATTAAATACTATACAGAATATCGGACATCCATGTATAACATTGAAGAAATGATACACATATATTGCTCATTAAGATTCTCATATAATAAAAAATTAATTTTATTAAAATAAAATTGAATACTAAAAATATATTTTTCAGTATACCAACCCTAATAATCTCCCACTTATACTCAAAACTATGTTGCCTTACATATGACTCTCATTTAAAAGTCTTAGCCAGTAAGCTCTTTGTAAAGGATCTACATGGTTGTCTCTTAATGCAAGCTCTATGGCTGACTGAAAATCTGAGTCTGTGTACCCCAAATGTACTAGACTCTCTACCTGGTAAATCATCATATAATTCTTAGTTTTTTTTAGTTACTTGATTATATTTTTTACCGCAGTCCAATGCTCCTACCCTAGGTTAGACTGATATATGCTAACCATGCCAACGGCAAAGTAGGTGTCGGGTCTAATGCAAAGCATAGCATACATGAGGTTTCCTATTGCCGAAGCATAGGGAACCACCTTTATCTTTTCTATCTCATCAGGTGTCTTAGGACACTGGTCCTTTGATAAATTAATTCCATGCTTGAAAGGGAGAAATCTTTTCTTGGAATCCTGCATGCTAAAATGAGTAAAGATATCATCGATATATTTTTCTTGTGGCAAGCTCAACATCCTTTGTTTTTGATCTCGCACAAACTTCATCCTAAGGATGTGACTGGTTTCTCCCAAGTCCTTTATATCGAACTGCCTAGATAACAATACTTTAACCGTAGATAATGCACATGCATCGTTTCTGATGAGCAAGATATCATCTATATAAAGTACTAAGAAGATCACTATGCTTCTGTCACGCTTCTTGTACACACAAGACTCATTTTGACTCTGATCAAAATCATAAGACTTAATGGCTGGATCAAATTGAGTGTTCCAAGACCTTAATGCCTGCTTAAGTCCATAAATGGATCTCTTAAGCTTACACAACATGTGTTCCTGGCCCTTTGCAATGAATCTGTTTGGTTATATCATATAGATACACTCATCAAGACTTCCGTTAAGGAAAGCTATTTGGCCATCCATTTGTCAGATTTCATAAATGAAATGAGCGACAATATATAAGAGAATCTGGATAGACTTAAGCATGACTACCGGCGAAATGATTTTCTTATAATCGATCCCTTCTTTCTAAGTGAACCCTTTAGCAACAAGCCTTACTTTGAAGGTTTCAACCTTCTCGTCTGCTCCTCTCTTCTTCTTGTAGATTCACTTGCATCCAATGGGTTTTATCCCTTCAAGTGGTTTTACAAGTTCCCAGACCAGATTAGAATATATAGATTTTATCTTTGAATTTGTAGCCCTTTGCCAAAGATCGCATCTTTGTCTTAAAGTGCTTCATTGTAGTTACAGGGCTCGATATCTAGTTCTGCTGGGATCCTGTCAAAAGACTCTCCGAAGAACATATACCAGTTAGGTTGATGAACAATTCTCACACTACGACGAGGCACTACCTGTGTCTATGTACTAGCAGTAACACGCTGTGCAGAATTAGAACCCTATGTATCAGCACCCTGTTCTTGATTTGCACATGTCTCAATAATCCTCCCACTACGACGAGATAATAGAATATCAGTGACTTGTTCTTCCGTTCTACTGGTACTTCCTCTCAATTCTTCCAAAATAATATTGATTTTGAGCCTATGATCCATAATATAATCCTCTTCTAAGAGTCTGGCATTAGTGCTAACAATAACTTTCTGATCCTTAGAATTATAAAATAGACCACCCTTCGTTCCCTTAGGATATCCTACAAAAAAATAGACTTCTATTCTCGGTTCCAACTTATCTGCGCTCCCTTTCAGCACATGTGCTGGACACCCCGAAATTCGAATGTGTTTTAGACTAAGCTTATACCCAGTCCACAATTCTATGGAGTAGAAGGTACCAACTTAGAAAGTACGAAGTTCAGAGTATATGCTTTTGTTTTTAAAATGAGTCCCCAAAACGAATTGAGTAAACTTGAATAACTCATCATGAACCTTACCATTTTCGTAAGTGTCCAATTCTTTCTTTCTGCTACACCATTCTGCTGCGGAGTGCCAGGTGCAGTCAACTGGGATGTAATCTCCTCTGATGACAAATAGTCCTTAAACTTTTGAAAGAGGTATTTCTCACCACGGTCGGATCGTAGTGATTTGATACTTTTACCCAAACGCTTCTCTATCTCCGCCTTAAATTCTTTAAATTTCTCAAAGCATTTAGACTTACTATACATCAGGTAAATGTAACCATACCTTGAGTTGTGATCAATGAAACTAATGAAGTACTTAAAACCACCTCTATCCTGGATTGTTATAGGACCACACACATCAAAATGAACCAGCTCTAACGGTTCTTTAGCTCTATAGCTTTTTTCCGAAAAGAGCGTCTTGGTTATTTTACCATCTAAGCAAGATTCACAGACTGTAAATGCCTCTACGTCCAATGAACTCAAAAATCCATCTACTACCAGTCTGTTTATCCTTTTTAGATTAATATGACTCAAGCGTAAGTGCCAAAAAAACATTTGGTTCATTAAAGAAGAAAACTTTCTCTTTTATGGTAACTTAGAAGTGTGATTCATTTCAGTCAGTTGCAGTGTAGGAGAAATTGGACTAATAATATAAAGATCATTCACCGATATACCAGAACAGATAACCCGCTTATTATTCTTAATAACCACAGAGTTATTAAAATTAATCAAGTATTCTTCTTTAGCTAATCCATAAACGGAAACTAAGTTCCTTCTAATGGCAGGTTCATAAAGACAATCTCTCAATATTAAAACTCAATATTTACTAAAACTGAGAGTAACATCTCCTACTGCAACTGCTGTTACCTTTGTATTATTACCCATATGTAGGTAAATCTCCCTATCACTAAATTATCGAGTTTCTTGAAATCCCTACAATGAATTACAGACATGATTAGTGGCTCCCGTATCTACACATCAGGTATCGGTAGATAACACTACTAAACATGTCTCTATAACCAGTGAATAGAAATTACCCTATTTGTTCTGTCTTTTGAGAAATACTTGACATAACTTTTTCCAATGTCGTATCTGGTTGCTGTAAAAACATCTGCCTTTCGATTTTTTCACACCAGTCTGTGGCCCACTAACTACCCTAGGAATCGTGTCACCTTGTTTCTAAACCTTTTTCTTCTTCATTCTTTTCGGCCCTGAGAAAGAACTTTTTTAAAAAATAAACACATTTTTTGATATTGAAGGAATACCATTGGTAGTTAAAGCTATATCCAAGTTATATTTTCAGTCAACAAAATTTAGTCCCATTAGTTTGTTTTCTTTGAGTATTAAAGCGAGTGGATTGAAAGCCATTTTAATCATGAGAATCACATAATTAAAAAACCATTAATTATGATGAGCAGTAGCTTTGAATTTATTTTAATTTGATTCTCTCTACCATTTTAAAATTAATTTGCCAGCAGCCTGGTAAGTTGAGAATAGCATGCCTCAATGGGAGGACGTCTACTAATCTTCATAAGACCAGGCAGGAAAATTCATTTTAATTTTACTATCTAGGCTACAGACCATGCCAAGTAAAATTAAATAGCTGGTCTTGTTTCGGTCTAGTATATAATAGCAGTGACTCAGATTGAGAGAATACTATTATATACAGCTAAATGTTAACCATCACCTAATTCTAAAGTAATCGCTTCGCAATGAACACTTCAGATGGAGAATTGATTTACACTAACAATTATATAAAATTATCCCTAAAGAAGGTTTGTACTGACGATACCGCAATTATTCTGTCCGTTGGGGAGGAAGGTCTTACTGTCGACATATAGAATTTAATTGTATCGCTAACAAACTAGTGATGGAGACTGTAAAATTTATCTATGAATAAATTCTCTCTCCCACTTAGATTTTAAAAAATATTTTTTAAGGGTTATACAGATCTGTTTAATTAAAATAAATTTATTAATTTTGAAAATCACACGATCTGAAAGAATCAAATATCTTCCCGTGTACGTGATTCCAAATATTCTGGTTTATCAAACCATCTTTTCGTGTTTAAATGTGTAACAAATAAAATTTAATAAATGCACAGTTTTTTATTTAGTTTTTCAAATAAGGTAGTGATTAAAGGTATTTATTTATTTTATTTTTCATTCTATATTTTTCAAAAAATAATTATTTATTTTGATTAAATGTTTTTCTATTTAATTAATTCAAAATTCAGAATTAATTCTCACATTTTTCTATGATATCCGATTTTAAAAAAAATTATCTTAAGTGTGATATTTTGTAAAAAAATAAAATATCTAAAAAAAATTTATTTAATTAAAACTAATTAATTAAAAAAAAACTTAATTTTATTTTCTATTACAAAATATTTTAATTAAAACTAAAATTTTGAACTAATTAAATTAACAGGACAAATAAAACAGATATGCAATCATCCACGTAGTTCATATATATATAAACACGATATCCATATATTCTGATTTTATGATCCAAATGAAACACTGAGGTGTTTTAGTCTCCCTAAGAGAATCAACTGTTTCAATCCATGTTCGCCTTTGATTTAGTATCTTGATTGCATCAGACTTTCCTGATACTATTTGATATATATTGATATACATATTAGTCTCGTATATATCATAAAATTAACACAAAATAATCTCGGGAGAGAGAACCCGCTAGACCACCACCAGCCACTACTGGCACTGCCTTGTCGCCGCCTTCAAGCGGCTCCTGCTGCCTCATCCAGGCTCTGTTTTCGACGAGCATTATATCGTTGGAAAGCTCTCGAAATTTGAAATTTTTTTATAAAAATTTTTTCTAAAAAATTGCCCAAAAAATAGCCAAAAAAGAAAAAACTATTGCTGGCAGCAATAACACTGCGCAGCCAACATCCCGGGGCTTTTTTGACCTTTTTCCGAACTCAGTTTTCAACGTACTTTATATCAAAACAAAGCCCTTGAAAAGTACTATTCCTTAGGAGAAAATCTTCTCAAAAACAACCAAAAACACTGCCTAAAGCTGCTGCCGCAACACTCAGCACTGCTGCCTTTAACCGCTAACTTTTCGAGGCCGTTCCAGCCTCATCTGAACTTCGTTTTTGATGTACTTTATATCTAAAGAAAGCTCTTAAAAATTACAATCTTTTTTTCAATAAAATTTCTTGAAAATAGCTCAAAAAATTGTTAAAAATTTACCTGGAAGCTGCTGCTGCCTGGCACTACCGCTGCCGGCCTATTTGCCACCTGTTTGGGTTGTGATTTTGGTTTAGTTTTTTTGGTTTTTGTCAATATTTTGAGATATATTTTACTACTATTTTATGTTTAAAAACTTTCCAAAAAATAGTCTAAAAATGATCCAAAAAATCAAAAAACTTTCGCCGAAATGCCGCTAGAACTGGACTATTTTGGTGATTTTTTCTTACTATTTTTGACTTATTTTTTATACTATATTTTATACATAAATACTACAAAAAAAATTCACCAAAAAATCATTTGGAACCATAAAAACTTACCGCGATCTGTGACTCGTTAAAACCCGAACCACCACCAATGCTGTCTCCGTTCTTCGTGTTGTTAGACGTGTTTAACTTGTTCTTAAATAATCTAAACAAATATTTCAAAACAAAAAGCTAGCTATTACATCGATCATATGTTTCGAAGTCTCACATTTAATCTATCACGGTTAATACCCGAGATTTAAAAAAATAATCATCATTCACACCATTCAATCAAACATGAAAAAGTAAATGACGATCATAAAATCGGGATTAGAATACCTGCAAAATAAAATTAGCAACAATTCTAAAATTACTTTGCCCCGATAACCGAAAATAAAAAATAAAACGGCTCTGATACCAATTGTTGGAAGCAAAATTGCCAAGATTTTTGTTTTTGCAAACGATTATCAAAAAAATTAACTAGATGGGCAAACGCCAAAACGAACTCTAAATAAAAACTTTTGATGACGAATGATCAAAATAAAATCCGTGCATCCGAAGTGAATTTAGAAAAATACATTTTTACCGGTTGAATCATCAACTACGATTTGAATCCAAGTTGAAACTCCTGTCAGATCTTCTACTGTATTCCCTTATGTGATTCCTAGATATAGTGTGGGATATACTCCTCCGAGAACTCGTACCGATAGAACCAGGACAGCTTTAGTCTTAGAAGATAAGTTATGAATCTGGTTCAGCCTACCCGTATATATATAAAGCTACAACAAGGACCTGTGAATAATTATGAGTAAGATTTCTAGTAGAACACAGACACGTATCAGCGGTTTCTACAAGTAAGTAAACTTCATAGCGGTATTTGCAATTATGAAAAATCAGCAGCGATTTCTGTAATTTTTATAAAATACTGAATTACAGTTCACACCATTAAAGAACTACAACTGCACTCTAACCCATAATATCAAGACCATATAGCATTGAGCTCATGTTATTAAATGCTTACCATTGCTCTCCACGTTAAGGTTTTCGATACCCGCTAATTAAATTTTAATACTGACAATTTAATTTAATCGACATCTTGATATTTTTTAAGCATTTTCACTTAACTTAATTGACTGCTGAATAATCAAATCTACCTGTAGGGTTTGGCTTGGTCAAAACTTATAAGCATTATTAAGGGGGTATTATCAATCTTGATATTTCGAGACGTAAATTCCGTTAATAATTAATATTCGTCATATAAATAATACCGCTATCCAATTCACCGAGAATATAGACTCATATAAAATCACACTCTCTAATGAATCAAAATAACTAATATTAAATATACGCAAATCAATAATTATTTTAGGATTAAGAGGATATGCACTATTCATAATAACCTTGGGGTGTGAATTAATTTAAATAGTATGTATAAACTTAATTACTCTAAATGTCCCGTTCAATACACACAAAGTGTACTAGCATAGAGAGTCGGAACAATAGACGACGCTATTATCTATTTTTCGTAACCAAGAGAGGCCTACTAAAACCCTGTGTTACAGTCATACCGATGGTATGTCCATTTTCATCTAAACTGTGAACATAAAACTTATATTATGTAAGAACCTAAAATCTGATCTTCTGTGAGCAAGTCGTACTCCATACACCAGATTAAATACTATACATAATATTAGATATCCATGCATATCAAAGAAATGATACACATACATTGCTCATAAATATTCTCATAAAATAAAAAATTAATTTTATTAAAATAAAATTAAATACTAAAAATATGATTTTCAGTATACCAAATATAACATGGCATGGATGTGGTAGAGTTATTTTACCCTTAGGGGTGAAGCATGGAGTAGTAATGGTTAAACAATGTACCTTAGTGGTTTGGGGTGGCCTATGATTGGCATGTGAAGTACATTAGACTTAAATCGTACAGCTTCGTTCTTATGCCCGACCCTTAAGGTGTTGATGGTGTTTGTATAGTTATAGGGGAGGTGGGTAACTCTGGATGAGAAGTCTCAGCACTAGCCTTTCTTGATTAAGTACCGTACTTTTTCTTTTGTGGGTTTGCCTAAGCAGTGAGCTGGAGGCTGTAACATAACGGTTGTTTACTCGTTGGGAGTTATGTTAATGTGGCGTGACCCAATGAGGTGAAGCCTTGGTGTATTGTGATTGTGTGGTGTTATGCCTGCGTGTATACTTGGTGATGAACTTATAAATGCGTGAGACGCATTGATTAGAGTATAAAATAGTTAGTGGTATTAGGTGTATATGGGTGAGGTCTGAGTTAGATAATCAAGTGTGCCAAGTGGTATGATCATTGCGATTGGGGTCGATCACATTTGTACTGTGATATTCAATGTCTTTTTGAGGATAGGTGGATAGTGTTATCCTGAACCATACATTTACTAGTTACCCTTGGATGTGGTGGTGTTGAGCGTGAGTCGCCAGTTGGCCCTTTCTATTTCTCTAAAGAGAGAGCTACCTTGTAGATGGTTATCGTGTTTGAGTAGTTTTATCCTTGTTAGATGCAAATGCTGAGACCCTTTGATTGATTTTGGATTTGGCAATTTTCTAAGGATTAAATTCTCTATGAATCTTGTACCCTTGTGCGGTCCTTTTAGTTAGGCCTTGTGAATTTGTTCCCTACGATCGTATAAATGTAACACTAGTTCCTCGTAGCTTCTCGATGAGGATTTGTTTGCTTTACCCTGTGAGTATGAGCATTCGACTTGTGTCCATTGTGGTATCACATGGGTAAACTTGGAATGCATGCTCTGATTAGTATGGGAATGCTGACACCCTTAGTTTTTGTTCGAGTATGCAAAGGTTTCGGTGATTGAGTTATTCACACTATGAGTTCTTGATAATCCTTTATGAATGGTGGTTTGCATTTTGATTGGCATGCTGAACTGTTTAGGTCTCTTGGGAATAGTGTTCGATTACTGCTTGTGGTAAGAATGTAAGTCAGATGTAAGTGAGCTGGAGATTATTAAGAGAGTGTGGATTGGATGTGGATTACAAGGAAATTGTCTTTGAAAATCTTTCATCAATGTGGCCTCTTAGAGCTAACTTGTTTGCCTGGATTATACCGTGAAAGTCTTGTTTGTACAGAGAAAGAGTTCTCTCTTGAGGATGCTATGGTTCTATTTATGAGAAGTAAAAGAGGCTACGATTCCGTTAGTGTCGGTGATGTCGTGTGGTAGATCAACATGAGTATGTCGAAGGATTAGATGTTTGATTGCAGGTATTGAAAGGGTAAGGTAGTGGCATGTGAATCGGGGTGGTGTGAATTTTTTTTTGTGTGTTTGGTCTTGGATGGAGTGAGTGCCTTGATGGGTTGCGCATAAAGTGAATGTGCTAAGTACAAGAGGCAGGTCTCAGTTCAGTGATGTTGGTGAGAAATTTCAAAATTAGGTGTTGTTAGCATCGAAATAGGGAACTGATATATGTGTGGTATGGATCCAAAAGAGAGATACGGGTGTATATACATGTGTTGACAAATAATATGGTTGATGACCACCTAGAATTTAATAACCGCCTAAATGTGAAATGTTATGAATTCTAGAGACAAGTGTACACGTTATGAGTATGGGTTATTGCCAAAGAAAATTAGTTGCGATTGATTAGAGGTTGAGTAAGCGATTAAACGTAAAAAGGGTTGATTATAAATTGTGGGACTACGTATGTGCGTAATGTTATAACATATGATGTGGTTGAATTCGTATGGGTAGGTATGTACCTATAGAGTGTTTGCCTGTGTGGCATGTTTACCCCAAGTGATTCATTAAGTTCATGTGATGGTATTAGTCTTAATGGCTGTAATGCTAGAGTGGTAATCACGATTGTATGAAATTTTGGTCTTGATGGTGTTTTGGCACCTAATAAATTTCGTGCAGTAAAATTGTAGATGTATGGGTCAAGGAACTTGTTGAGGGTCGGTAGAGGGTGAAGGTTTAAATAGAATGTTGGCAAATCTTAAGGAGAAAATGTGTTCCTCAGAATTTTCTATGTCTAGGGTGAGTTCATTTCTCCAGAGCCATATGTTTGTTGTCTCTGCTTAGGAATGAGCATCTTTTCAACCTTGACGACAGTGTTTTTGATGTACGTGGAATGATAATGTGATTTGAAAGCTCTGTAGTCACCAGCTGATCATGATGACTTGAACAAAAATTTGGGTAATATGCATACAAATCCTCATGAACGGTATCAAGGTATGGCGATTTGTGTTTTGACTTATGAAAATAGCCCACAGTATGCATTTCAAATTTGGATGAGCTAGTTTGTAGCAGTTCAAGTAGGAATCTTAATCCTTACAAACAAAAGTGGAGAGTGCTTGAAACTAATTCCGGTTATGGATTAGTTGGTGCTATGCGTTTAATCGTTAGAGTTGGTCACGTTCAACGTGAGTTGTGTTTCGGTGCCTCGGTGGCGTGATTGGAACCTAGGTTCGACAGTTGTGGATAACCTTAGTGTTGGTGAGACTTTTTTCAAAGAGGCAATCAACATCGATAGTTTGGGTTTCAGAAACATCTTTGTGTTGCGAGACGGCATTCTTGGGAAATTGTTGGTAGTCGATTGAGGGGCAGGTGGCTCGAGTTTCAGTGTTGAATTTCGGGGATAAAATTTTTTAAGTGGGGGAGATTGTAGGGACTTGGGTTCTTTTTTATTTGAAACGAATAATTAAACCTTGTTATGGTGCACTCGGTGGAATACAGTAAGCATTTAATCGTGGCAAAGGTTTAAAATTTGGTCATGATTATGATTGTTGATGATGATTATGTTCTTGGTTATGCATGAAAAATAATTATTGTGAGTTAATTAAACGAGCTTTGTGGGGTCGGAACAAATTTGGGTCATGTATACTTTTTTTTCCTTATAGTGTTGTCCAACGAGGGACCACTCGATTGGTCTTGAGATTGATCAAGCAGTCTGTGACAGAGAGAAACTTTAAGTTGCGGGATTGAGGCTTTTTCTTTCATTCTCTCTTCTCATCTCTCTCTAAGATATGGTGTGAACCCTAGGAGACTCTCTTAAGCTTCCTTGAGCTCCTTACCACCTTCAATTGGTGGATTCTTCTACCTTTCCCATGGTTCTATACCGTTGGAAGATCGTCACGCACGTTGGAGGCTCCTTTTCTATCCATTGATTGGAGGCCTTCGTTGTTGGAGCTTGCTAAGGTTGGATTCTAGTTGCTTGAGCATAAAAAAGGTAGGATCTATGACTATCCTTGAATGCTTATATGATATGAGTTGTATATTTGAATATATATATATATATATATATATATATATACGCATGAAAGCACGAAGATGATGTTTTGAAACTCTAGACTTGAGTTTAATGGTAAATCATGATAAATCGTGAAATTCTGGATGATTTAAGATAATTTTAACTTCTTATTGTTCTTAGATATAATTGAATTTGAAAGATAAGAAGTTAGGGTTTGGGTTAAACCTTTGTGAAAGTAGGGGTTTTGGGACTAATGGAACCAATAATGAAATTGGTTAATGATTTTGTAAATGTTGGGTTGTGGGAGCCTATTTACATATATGAAACCCATAAATTTGATTATATGTGGAATAATGAAATGGTGTAACGGGGTTTTGAGTAAACCATTTGACTTGATGAGCATTTTGGGAACCATAAAGTGTTGGTTGGGGGTTTTAAGCTAATTAAAACCAAATGTGAGTATATAAAATTGAAATTGTGTAATCAATGTAAATCCATGGTGTTGGGTTTGACGAGAGGAACCGGGTTAACGGTTGAACTCGTGTTCGTTTAAGTGTGAATGACTTAATTAAAGTGCCATTTGAATGGATTGAATGATTAAGGTTACATTAAGTAGTTCCGCGGTGAAGGATCGAAAGCTCGTGTAAAGTAAGGTAGGCCATTCCTTTGGGTTAATTCTCGTAAAAGTGTGCTCTTTGGTGACTAATCTATCGATGTTTTTGAGAGAAATTAAAAATATGTGCTCTTCGTGTCGAGCTATAGAATGGGTATCCACTGGGCCACGCGTGGCCCGGTGGTAATAAATACGCCTAGGTTTATAGGCGCTGTCTAGTTTTGGTACTTAATTAAATCAATAAATGAAATCGGGTTTGTAAAGCCATATGATGTAATTGACAGATGTGACAATTGAGAAACCTCGATAATGGTTGTGACATGGAAATGAAACGAAAATAAATGAAATAAAACAAAATGGAAGTCGTGGTAACCATGTTGGGGTTGACATGACAGAGCTAAAGAACTAATTATGACGTGTGGGTGAGTATGCATGAGTTATGAAAATTGAAAACTTGAAATGGGTATAATGAAATTGAGATCAAATGAAGGGAAATTGGGTTTTCGACAAATCTATGTGTTGCATTTTGCATGACCATCCTCGTCATGCATATGTTCATCGTTAGTCAATTTTCTACGAGACTCGGCTCATGTTGTATAAATCATTTTAGGTAATAGGGGGAAGAAGGTTATGGATTAAGGAATATGGTCGTAGGTCCCCTTTGTAAATGTTGATGGGATTACATATCTTGTTGTAACATATTTGAAGATTAACATTGTAAAAGTGTAATTCTTTTGAGTATCTTAGACGGTTGTCTTCAGGTTGGAGCAACCTTTGTTGTAAGGCCTTAAGGTCAAGAATATATGTTTTGTATGCATGAGAGGACATTGGTATCGTTTCGAACGTTAATCGATGGGTAAACATTGGTTTCTTTAAAGTTTAGAGAAGTTTCTTTACTCTTTTGGTCTTGAATCTATAAAATTGGTTGCTTGGGAGGCATATCTTTATGAATGTTTTGATGTAGAGGCTAAGTTTTTTAGAAACTAAGCTCGAGAAAAGAGTTCAGAGTTAGACCGCCCAATGGACTGCTCGAGTGGTCTATCGAGTAGTCAATGGTGCCCCTCGGTTTCTCAATTGCAGGGCAAAAATGCTGCAAGTAGTGCGAGACCGCTCGAGTGGTCTTAGAACCGATCGAGCGGTCTGATTGTGTGAGTAATTTTTCACTCTTTTCTTTTAAAATCATGGTATTGGAAGCCATCTTACGGCGTGATTTGGTCCCTCTTTCTCAAATGATTCTTTTGCAAACGTCTTTGGTGGATGTCTTTTGAGCTTCAGGCATGAGGTTTGGGTCAAAGGATTCCTTTTCTTAGTTGGCTGGGTTTGGTTCATGGGTCCTGGAGTTGGGGGTGTGACATGCCATGTGGTGGAGAGAGATATGGTGGTTGAAGGGTTGAAAGAAAAGAGTGTACTTATATCTATGAAGATATTTTGGTTTAAAAAAAGATATGTGGGAATAAGTTATATATATCTATACATAAAGCAATATATATATATATATATATATATATTATGGATGTGCCTTTTGTTTGGCATTAAGTCTTCCAAAATTACAAAAATTCTTTAATTTAAGGAAAAGAATAGTCCTTGCCATCTGGTGGAAAGAGAATTAATTAATTCTCATGTGTTAAATTCAAAATATAATTAATAGTCTCATAGGTTTAAATTCAAAATATATTTTTTAATTCAGAATATAATTAATATTCATATGGGTTTAAAAAAAGGGGCCAAAAGAATTAATTAATGTTGGGATTAACTTAAAATTTTGTTAGGCTTGATCCATGGATCCTTTGAATTTTTCATGAACTTGATTTAAGATTTGGGCCTTTATTAGAATTAGGTTTTTAATATTAAACTTTGGGCCTTGATTCACATTTGGACCTTTTTTTATTTTTGGGTCTTGGTCACTACTTGGGCTTAATTTGAGTCTTACCTTGATTACACTTGGACCACATTTAAATTTTTGAGCTTTGATTATTCTTGGGATGTATTTAGTATTAGACTTTATGAGGGTCTTGGACTTTTAATAGAATTTGGACCTTACTTAAAATTTGGGTCTTATAGAAGATTTGGACTTTTTATAAAACTTGGGCCTCACTTGGTTTTGGGCCTTAATGGAAGACATGGATATTTTATTGTTTGTGAGCCAACTCGGCCGTATGAAAAAATTGGGCCTTTTATTTAATTGTGAGTTTTATGGTAACTTGGACCTTATCAAATTTTGGGCTTATGGGCACTTTGGCCATATGGTGATTCGGGCTGTATTTAATTTGAGCCTTTTTATGTTTGGACCTTTTTTTTTGTTTGGATTATTCTTTATTTTAGGCATTTCTTCAGTTTGAGCATTTTTTCGTTTGGCCCATTTCTTTATTTTGGACCTTTCTCTGTTTTGGGTTTTTCTTTTTAGTTTTGGACCTTGGTCGGTTAAGTTCTCAACAAGACCTTCTCTCTCTCTTTTTCTTTTTTTTTCCTGCATACCTTGTGTTCTAAGATTTTACGAGTCTTAAAAGAGTTTATTGCGACTTTTAGTGTTCTATTATACTAATTGAAAATACGGAGTATTACAACCTATTCCCTTAAACAAATTTTGTTTTCGAAATTTAGAATATATACATATATTTCCAAAAAGTTGAGGATGATTGGCGCATTTTGTAATTTTTCTTTTCCAAGTGAATTCCTTTAGTCT
Source organism: Heliamphora exappendiculata (assembly GCA_034768845.1). Taxonomy (NCBI): domain Eukaryota; kingdom Viridiplantae; phylum Streptophyta; class Magnoliopsida; order Ericales; family Sarraceniaceae; genus Heliamphora; species Heliamphora exappendiculata. Next base: position 22,170 of record JAOTRH010216628.1, read on the forward strand.
TCATTGACGCCAAAAAATACGTACTAGTGGAATGGTCTTCCCCCACGAGTATTTATATATTCTTTTTTTTTTTCAATCTTGTTAAGATTAAACAAAATTTTGAAAACGATATATCAGATCACTCATTAAGACGAGTTAGCGGTCTGAACACCAAATGGGAAAGTGAACAATTCCTCCTCTAAGATTTAAAATAAGATTCTCACTAGGGTTCAATGTTTAGAATACAAGAGCTCAAGTGGGTTTAATAAAGGAAAATCAGCTAACTTTAACTGCAATGGTGTATTTCAACGACAAGGTTACTCGAAGCTCAATTATATAGATGAAGCACGGAGATACCACAAACATAAATCTCTAGGTTGAAGGAATTTTTCTTATAATTAAGATCAATTTATTTCGATTAAATCTCAAGAAAGCAAGGTTAAATGATGAGTACTCAATTAGATATTCGCCTTGAAGTTACGCTGATCACACGCGATTCAAAACAAACATCTAAGTCTAGTCCCCTGATAAAGATTTCAAGTGTATACAATGGTTCACAAGGTTACTTTCGCAATTGAGTAAGACATTAAGATTTTAAAGAAAAATGAATGATTATAACAAGAATGGATTCGTTATCAATCTAATAGTGGTCAAGAAAATTAAGAATTTATGAGGTTGTATATTACAAGAAAAGAAGAATCTACAAGATTTAAGTATTCAGATACATGATCATTTAACAAGTTAATCTCAACACTACATTCATGTTACCAGATTCAAAAAAAATGAAAGGTAGTTCAAGAGTTGTGTCGAAATGAAATAAGGGATCAACCCTGAATAAGTTTACCATCTAGTTAACTGACTCAGCGAATGTGAATTATACAAAAAAATTGATGGCAACCAACTAGTCTATCCCCCTTAAAAAAATTGTACTTCAAACTTTATGTTCTAGTTTCCAACACTCCTAGGATTTCCTGACCTATCTTAAAAGCCTCAGCTCTCCAATATTATAGGTATAATTTGATTCACTGCGAAACATACACATGTCTTCTCACAACATGAAAATATACTACAGCCATTCTATATATATTACTCATATGTTGTGGCATCGGAATTTAGGGTTTGTTTCAAAACGACAAATAGGGATATTCAAGAGTAATTTTGAAAACTTTTAACACCTTGAAAACCAAGAGATTTTTTATAACCCTTTTTGTGAAAAATTGAGTCGCCACTTGGTTTTTAAAAAAAATCAAGAAAAACAAAAATGAGCCACTGATATTTAAAACGTTTAACCGAAGAAAATAAGGATTCAGGAGCTAAGGTACAAATTGGGGAAGATGTTAGGCACCCCGTTCGCTCAACTGTAAGATTAGCCTCTACTAATCATCATTGGTTATTTAATATTATTTTTTAAATGCATACAAATACAAAAAATAGGAACAAATAGAGAACATCCAAAATTAAATAATAAAAATACATAGCATAGGTATATAGAAAGCCAAACCAAGAATAAAGAAAATCGTAGATCCTAAAATATGCAAATTCTAGCTAAATGATACATGGAGCAAATCGTATGTGATGAAATCGTATAAATGAAGCTATCAAACCTTAATCATGTTTAAAATTAGACTAAGCATAGCATGGGTTTAAACTAAAGAGAAATAATTCTAACGATTTCTAAGGTTGAAACATTCTGATCTATACCACATATTGCATGCTAGTAATCAACAGAACACTATAAGACCATAATTCAGCTACTAGAACAGAATTAAGATACTGAAGATAACAAAAGTGTGTAGCCGTAATATATAAAGGTTGCGGTCGTATAGAATATGATGTGAAAGTGCATGGGTGCAACATTGAATGTTGCGACCGTGAAGATGTTAGTGCCATAGTGTCATGACCGTAACAATGAATGTTGCGACCGCAGGTTTGTTTAGGCACTACTTTGCTAAATTTTAATGAATAGTGCACTGGGATGTGAATGTGTGATGCTCATGCAAAATAAAGCAAAGAAATAGAAGCATGCTACTATGATTTCCACCAAAACATTATGAGATCACAATGAACTTTGTTCTAAACAGAACCTAAGGATCATGCATATTTATAACTCAACTAATTAAGATCAAAAGCTTAACATGTAAAATCTAATTATGGCAAAGCTAAAAGAGTAGACATGCAATTCAAGAATTGATATTCAAAATTCTAACCCGACCAATTCACTGGAGTAAAGAATGTGAAGAGAAAAGTGTCAGGGATCCGACAAAATACTTGGAGTGCAACAATCCAAATGAATTCTCGAGTCCTAGAATGTGGTGATCAACTTTCTGGTCTCTGAGTAACAATCTGATTCTAATATGTGGATCGAGGTATGTGCCGAGAATGCAGCAAAGTTCTGGCATACTTTTAGTATAGTACCCGATAAAAGACGGCAGTATATCGATGTCGGGGAGAAGGTTCTTTGAAATCATACCAAAGGTACATTTATATAGAGTATGCTAGCCAATGAGGTGCTGCCACATTCGATGCTTAGATTGGGCTCAAAAAGCTTACAGTCTCCACCTTCAAAGATTGCATCTGTGAGGTGTGAGGTTGCGATCGTGACAAAAGTTAGGGTTTCCAAGAGATTCATATTGCAGTCGCACCAACCAAGAGAATGGTCGCGAGGTTCAAAGTTTACGGGTGAATTACTTGGGCCAGTGAACAACCAGGTCGAAAGGTTCAAAAGATTGTGGTTTTAAAGTTCAAAAGATGTGATTTTGTGATTTGGCTTCACAAAATACTGGACTCGAATTGCTTCATGGTGATCACACAAAGCCATAATTCCCACTTGGCAGTAAAGGGTTAGGAGGCGGCATTGGATCAAGAACCTTTGTCATCCCTTTCTTGATAAGTCGATTTAGGTCTGTAGTCAGAGAGATATTAAGGGGAGTGAAAACTCTCCTTGGCATTTTTTGCTGCGAAAGATGGTTGTTTCTAGGAGGAGGTGACGAAGGTGAAGAATTCGGTCGATCTGATTGGGGGTTTAGCAAATTCACCTTGTTAGAGCGAGATGCAGGGTTAGTAGAAGAGGTAGGATGGTTTTGGTTATTGGATGAGTAAGGTCTTCTCGGCTTTTAGCTCGGCTCGGCCTGATCGATATCGCCAGACTAGATTGCATATTCTATCTGAACCTCGGCATTAAACAACTGCATGAATGTGGAGAGCGGCTGTGTGATCAGATAACGCTTCAATAGGAATTGAAGATTCTTGACTACAATCCTTACCTGTTCCTTTTCTATTGGTCGGTTTGTCATTTTAGGCACCTTTCACCTCCACATGGTCAAAAAGTCCACAAATGACTCTATGCTTTCGTGACAAATGGTCTCCAGCTCCCGAGTGGTTACATTTAGCTGGACATTATAGTTGTATTGATTAAAAAAGCTATGGCGATGTCCTCATATGTTTTGGTCTTTGCAACATCCAGGGGAAGAAACCATTTCTGAACTGCCCTAAAGATTGACCTGTGGAACAACTGAACCTTCAACTGGTCATCGATACCCATGAAAGCAACGGTACCAACATACATTCTCAAATGTATTCGGGAGTCTCCAGTCCCGTCAAACTTCTCCATATCTGGCATCTTAAACTTTTCTGATAGCTTGGCGTCTAGGAACAAACATAGTCCTCCCACATCTAGCATGTATTCTTTGACCTCTTTCGCCTTCCTTAGAACCTTATGCATCCTCTCAATCTTATCCGTAGCATGGATTCCTTGGATTGAGCAGCATTTTCTCCCTCCACCATAGCCTGACGGGATTTTCTCCCTCCACCATAGCCTGACGGGGGACGCGAGGTGGTGCAGCAACTTGTGGTCCATCATAACCCTGATTATCAATTTAAAAATCTTCTCCATTCTCGTTTGGATCATCTTGTTGCTCGTTTGCCCTAAGCAAGCGAGCCTGGATTGCCCGAATCTGGGCCTAGCACTGGTTCTGAACCTACCTCTGTTGTCCGACCACCCTCTGTATCTCAATAATTTCCCTCACTAGGGCTATCAAATTCACTTCATGTTTTTTCATTTCTAACGATTTTGCGATCTATTCAGATACTCTATAAAGTCTTCTTGTAGCTGACCTAACCCAAATACGTATATGATGCAGCTCTTTTGCTCAATGACCTATAACCGGAATAAACCTGCGACCCAAATGGGAGGGGAGAAATAAGCATTAGAATCTTCTCGAATAGAACCCCGACGAAGATAGCAAACCTTCTAAGCACAGCATGACAAGTTACGAGCAAATACGGAAGGATGCCCCGGTTGAGCCCCAGACCAACAGAAAACTAGAATAGACATGGGTTGCTAAAACCCCGAAAGGGAAGCCTAAAAGCCCAACTAACACTATACAAGGAAAAACTCTGGGAGAGAAGCAGAACAAAGATTCTAAGGGAAAAACAGGATAGAACTCCGAGAGCAAAACTAATCTAAACCAGACAAGACCTTAAGCTAAAACTCGGGCAGGGGCCCGGGAGAAAAGAGCTAATCTAAACCAAAATCAACAAAATACTATAAGACCATAATTCAACTACTGTTACAGAATTGAGATACTAGAGATAACAAAAGTGTGCGGCTATAATATATAAAGGTTGCGATCGCACTGAAAATAAAGTGAAAGTGCACGGGCGCAACATTAAATGTTGCGACCGTAAGGATGTTAGTGCCATAGTGTCACGACCGTAACAATGAATATTGCAACCGCATGTTTGTTTGGGCATTGTTTTGCTGAATTTTAATGAACAGTGCACAAGGGTGTGAATGTGTGATGCTTATGCAAAATAAAGCAAAGAAATAAAAGCATGCTATTATGATTTTCACCAAAACGTTATGAGATCACAATGAACTTTGTTCTAAATAGAACCTTAGGATCATGCATATTTATAACTCAATTAATTAAGATCAAAATCTTAACATGTAAAATCTAATTATGACAGAACTAAAAGAACCTTCTCCTGGACATTTCAAAATCTTAGGATCATGCATATTGATATTCAAGATTCTAACCAGACCTCTTCACTTGAATAAAGAATATGAATAGAGAAGTGTCGGGGATCCGACAAAATACCTGGAGTGCAACAATCCAGATGAATCCTCGAGTCGTAGAATGTGGTGATCAACTTTCTGGTCTCTAAGCAACAATTTGATTCCAGTATGTGGATCGAGGTATGAGTCGAGAATGCAGCAGAGTTCCGGCATACTTTGAGTATAGTACCCGATAAAAGACGGCCGTATATCAATGTCGAGGAGAAGGTTCTTTGAAATCATACCAAAGGTACATTTATATAGAGTACGCCAGCTAATGAGGTACTTCCACGTTCGATGCTCAAACTAGGCTAAAAAAGCATGCGGTCGCCACCTTCAAATGTACCTTTGGACTAATAATTTTGGCAAGTTCTTGGTTGTCGGGGTTATTAACCCTCGTTCTAACCATTCTCCATGTGTTTGTGATTCGGTATATGGTAAAACATAACAAGTTTAATAAGTGTTAAAATTAATTCAACTATTTCAAAAATTATTAGTCCGAGAATCTCTTTGGGATTCAAATCAGATTACATTCTAAAAGAATAAATTAAATATATTACACTTAGTAAATAGTAACATTATAACTACAGATAACAAGTACATATATACTTAACACCAATAAAACCTAGGTCTACCCATTACCCGAGGGCACTAGGGTTTCGAAACCTAAGTTCTAATACCAAGTTGTGACGCCCAGATTTTCGAAGACACCTTAAGTTACGGAAGACATTTCTTCCTTGATCCCGAGAAGATAGCTCATAATTTTTTTAGGGTAAATTACACTAACCTTCCCTGAGGTTTCTGACAGAAACCTCCCATGTAATTTCAAAAATATCACTAACCTCCCATCAAGTTTAATTTTTGCATCAAATTAGTCAAACCGTTAAAATTTCTGTTACACTTAATGGAAACCACCCCCAAAACCACTAAAACTACCCCAAACCACTAAAACCACCTCCAAAACCACTACCCCAAACCCACTGCCCCCAAACCACCGCCACCCAAAATCACCGCGCACCGCCCCCACTGCCACCCAAAACCACCACGAAGAGAGGAGAGAGAGCGAGAGAGCAGAGGGCGAGAGAGAGAGGGCAAAGAGCAGAGAGAGAGAGAAAGCATAGAAAGAGGGACGACGGTGGCGTCGGTGCAGTGCGGCGTGGGGGTCGGCGGTGAGGGTGGGGGACGACGGCAGTGGCGGTGGCTTGAAGATCGTTCAGTTTCGCGGCAGTGTTTTTGGTGTTCTTTGCGAACCAACCATTGTCGACGGCGCTGATTTTGACCCACGATCTCAATCCTCTCCAAGTTTTATGTTTCCTATACTCTTTCAAAGTCTCAAAGGCAATAAATACCAAGAGAAAATGGCTCCCTTGTCATAAATTTTTTTGTTCTAATTTACGTTTCCTCCATCTCTACCAACATAAAAAGCTTAGAAAAATAATTAAATAAAATAAACACAACATTCCACATTTCCATTAACCAGACCAATCTCACTTATGATTCCTCATAATTCTCTTAATTGCACTAATACAAAATATAGAGACACACATAAGCTGAAATGATTTCTGAAGAAAACCAGAAGCGAAGAGAGAGAGAGAGAGAGAGAGAGAGAGAGAGAGAAATACCAGAGCTTGATCGCGACCGTGCTTGCTGGGAGGCCTAGCCATTGGTGATGGGAATTTTGAGAGAAGGGAAGAGAAAAGAAGAAAACAGGGTTTTGGGTTTAAGAAATTATCTGAACAGGGCGAAAGCTTTCGATGTCTCTAGAATCCGAAAGAGAAGGGCTTTCTCATTTTCCTTCCAAACTTCGACGATGGCTTTTACCAACGATTTTTGGTAGAATAGTGTCCGTTTGGCAACTTGCCTGTTTTTTGGTAGAATAGTGCCTGCACGCCGCACGCCGCACGCCATCGCCGCCACTTTCGTCCCCCACCCTCACCGGCGACCCCCACGCCGCACGCCACCGTCGTCCCCCACCCTCACCACTGCCCCCCACGACGCACGCCACCGCTGCCACCGTCGTCTCTCTTTCTCTTCTCTCTCTCTATCTCTACTCTCTACCTTCTCTCTTTCTCCCTCTACTCTCTCGCTCTCCTCTCTCCGCGGTGGTTTTGGGTGGCAGTAGTTTGGGGAGCGGTGGGTTTGGGATAGTGGGTTTGGGGGTGGTTTTATTGGTTTTGGGGTGGTTTCCGTTAAGTGTAACGAAAATTTTAATGGTTGGGCTAATTTGATGTAAAAATTAAACTTGATGGGAGGTTAGTAATATTTTCGAAACCATAGGGGAGCTTTCTGTTTTTGTCAGAAACCTCAGGTGAGGTTAGTGTAATTTACCCTTTTTTTAAATATTCATACCGATTCAAAAATATAAAGAAGAAAGGGAAGTTAATCCATTCATAAAATGACATCTTTAAAAGTATTACAACCCAAAAGATACTTTCAAAAGTTTGAAAGATAAAATATGCATCTCCAGATTAATTATAGTATTCTTTTAGGGTTTCCTCTGTGTTTTCTGCGTTGCTGCCTCGTCTTCTAGTATTGCATCCTCGTGGAGTCCTTCTTCATCTAGCACATAATGCCATGAGCTGTGAGGCCCAAATAGGAATAACTAAAACCCTATTAACACAAGTATACATATATAATGATAACCATTTATAATAACAATTTAAGTTCACTAAGGTTTTGATATAAGTTCACAAAATTTCTTCGATTGTTGTTCAAGAGAAAAGGTTTCTCGAGTCTCACCAAGAGAACCCATCCCAATACATCGCCACGTTTTAACAAGAGGTACTCTCCTCCATGGTAACATTTCGTTACCATCTACTATGTTCTTGACCACTATAGCCGCTGCATCCAATGCTCCCGAACAATTTGTTCATGGCTAGCAATGTGTGCAGTTTACCATAGATCTTGTTTCTGCCCACATTAAGTGTATGCGGATTTTGACTCTCACAAATCTGGGCATAGCTCAGCTCAAGATATAGTATGGCTCAAGCTATGAATAGACCCTTCCTCAACATGACTCCTCCACAAAAAATCCCAACCCATGTCAAAAATCGAGTTTCTTTCCAAAAAGACATTATTTGTTCGAAGTTCATAGTTTTATTCTCTATACGTGATCTTAGTCAATGAATTATGCTCATATCACAACATATCTAATTAACCTTAAATATGCTTAAGATGCTATAAAAATTAAGAAAGAATCATGCATGGTAAGTTAAATATATATCACAAGTATGTCACTCACTAAACATCACTCATCATTACAAACTAAAAATTCAGAATCGAAGGGCCCCACCGTAAAATACTTTTAAAATACTAAAGCTCAGTAATTTGTTACGAAATTTGGCGGGTGGTAGATATACATGGTAGGCACAAGTTTCATGAAGGAAGCTAACTATGGGGAGCTCCTAAACATGGGTAAAAATTCGTCGAACAGAAATGATCCAAAAACGACACTGTTTGGGAAAAATGACTTTTAAGAAAAAAAAATCTAGTCAAATCACTCCAAATAAATTTTAAATGAAACATAACCCAAAAATATAGCTATGGACATAAAGTTTGACTTGAGGGGATTTTGCTAGAATTTTCCAAAAATTAGCAAAATAGATTATTTTTTTGTAACTTTGGCTAATTACCGTAAAGGTTTTGTTTGCGGGACTTAAACACCTTTCTAAATCTTACCAAAAATCAGACATGTTAAAAACATCTTCATGTAGCTTTAGTAAAAACAATTTTTGAAAAAGACTGTTAATATTTCTAAAAATTTGGAAAAAGCTTAAAAATTGACTTTTTATTAGTTTTTCTTCGGTAAACTTTTTTCGTTTCTTGTTTAATTTAAACTATCGGTCCATATATGCAATAATCACTTAAAAACAGAATATCAATGAGCTTTTAACATGTTCATATCACATTTATTCAATCCATGAAAAATAACAAAAAAACAACCAAGCGTAAAAACAACTGATTTCTCATAGTTCTCCTATTCGATTCTTCTTTGAATTTTCTTGTTTCTAAGTTTGGTTTTAACTTCTTAGATCATATTAAATGTTGTAGAGAAGTGCTAGGAGAGAAGGTTAGAGAGGGTGTTTGGAAATTCCTACCTTGTAGAATCTTGATCAATGAAGAAGGACTTAGCTTTAACTTAAACCGAACAACTTCCTTTCCTCCTCCTTTTTCTTCCTTTTTTCTTCTTCTTCTTAAGACTTTGAAGCTCTCTCTCTCTCTCTCTCTCTCTCTCTCTCTCTCTCTCTCTCTCTCTCTCTCTCTCTCTTTATTCCACTGAAATTGTATGAGAAAATGGGCAAGGGAGGGTGGCCTTTTATAGTGGCGAGAGAGCTTGGGTTACCTTAGGTGGTTAAGTTAACTTGGGTTGGTTAAACTTTAGTTACTTTAATTAATCTTGGTTGGGTTGGGCACATTGCTCAAAGTACTTTTGATGGAAGACTAGTATATATTTAGATACTTATTTCTTTTATGTAATTATAGAATCTCTACACAATATTGCATTTCATTTGCATTTAAATTTTATCTTCATTTGGCTCACACTTTTTTGTATTCTCATATGTGATATTTATATATATATATATATATATATATATATATATATGTTCAAATGCAAATGTTTTGGGTTAAAAGATGATATGCGGGAATAATATACATACACAAGCCATGAGATATTTTTTCCAAAATAGAATGATTAAGTGTTGGTGAGAAAAATAATGCATTCAATTCTCATTAAAAACCCCATAACAAACAAAGTACAACTTTTTCTTAATTTAAGGAAAAGTGGGGCCCTCCATGTGACCATAATCAAAATTTGATTCAGAAGATGATATGTGAGAATAAGATATACATAACCCTACACAGGAAGGATAGTATATATTTTCGACAATTAAAAGTCTTGGGAAAAAATACATATATTTTAGTGGCTCAAGATAGCAAGACTTACAAATAAATCTCCGAAGTACACAAGATTTCCTAATTTAAGGAATTTTTGTACTTGCCATGTGGTGGAGAGAGAAATGGTGGTTGAGGAGTTGGAAAAAAGAGTGTATATATATATATTGCTTTATGTATGGATATATATAACTTGTTCCTACGTATCTTTTTCTCAAGCAAAAATATTACTTGGAAAAAAAGAGTGTATAATTCTCATAGGTTTAATTCCAAATATAATTAATAGTCTCATGGATTTAAATTCAAAATATATTTTTTAATTCAAAATATAATTAATATTCTTATGGGTTTAAATAAATGGGCTAAAAGAATTAAATTTGGGCCTTTACTAGAATTAGGTCTTCTTTAAACTTTGGGCCTTGAATCGCACAATAGAGCCTTGATTGTTATTTGGACCTTTTTAATTTTTGGGCTTTGGTCACACTATATAGACTTAATTTGAGTCTTGGCCTTGATTATATTTGGGTCACATTTAAATCTTTGGGCTTTGATTATTCTTGGGCCTTATATAATATTGGACTTTTTGAGGGTCTTAGACTTTTAATAAAATATAGGCCTTACTTGAAATTTGGGTCTTATGGAAGATTTGGACTTTTTATAAAACTTGGGCCTCACTTGATTTTGGGCCTTATGGAAGACTTGGGTATTTTATTTGTTTTTGGGCCAATTGAGTCTTATGAAAAATTTGGACCTTTTATTTTATTGTGGCCTTTATAGCAACTTGGGCCTTATTAAATTTTGGGCTTATGGGCACTTGGGCTGTATTTAATTTGAGTTGTTCTATGCTTGGGCCTTTTTTAAAGTTTCTTTAGTTTGGGCCTTTCTTCGTTTGGGCTTATTTTTTATTTTGGGCATTTCTCTATTTGGGCCTTTCTTTTTAGTTTTGGGCATTAGCTCGTTAAGTTCTCAATAAAACCTTTTTTCTCTATTTTTCTTTTTCTATTTTTCCTATAAACATTGTGTTCTAGGGTTTTACGAGTCCTAAGAGGGTCTATTGTGTTATTTAGTGTTCTATTGTACTAATTGAAAATACGGGGTATTACGACAATTTCTTTCGATATCTTTTTAATATATACTTTCATTATATTTCAAATAATATTTTTATAATCTTCTAAATTATACTTTACTTCTTTGCACATTTTGTCCTTAAAATATTCAATTTGTCTCGTTTAAGATTCCACCATCTAGTTCGTAAGATTCTAATATATCTTCTTACTTTATGTTGTCCCTTAATGTGAATACGTAGTACCATAAGTTTATATTGTGATGTTAAGCTCTCTTTAAGAATGACCTTGCAATTTTTATATATTAGGCAGTCTGTGTTCCTAGTAAAGAAATAATCTGTTTGACTTGTATGAGAAATGTTCTTAAATGTTATTAAGTGTTTTTCTCTATGAGACCCTGATTAGATTTTTTTCGGTGTTTTTTGACGCACATTTAGTATTTTTGTTACAGCATGTTTGCACGCGTTTTTATGCATGTTCGGGTTTAGAGATGCATGTGGGGTTGGTTCCCGGGATCGTTGGGTGTTGTGGTACGAATTTTAAAAAAAGAAGAAGATATTTTCGGGTGCCTATAAATATGTAGCCTTTAGATATTTATGAAGATATTTTGAAAAACTTCTTGGCTAAGTTTTTCTTTTTCTTTCCTACGGAAGCACTACCTTCTCTCTTACTTCTCGGGGGCCCAGGGCTCGATTTTTTACGATCCAATAGCTGATCGTTGATATTGGCATCCGGGGCTATGCGTTCATCTGGACAGAAATTTTTTTCGACAAAGTTCAATTTTGCACATAGATCGAGACATCAATTTTTGACTCAACGAGGTAAGTTCCTAGACTCTCATATCATATAAGAGTGCTACGGGTAATTCTGCCTGTTTTTACCGTCTTGAAATGCATGAAATCGTGTCATGTTTTGACAAATTGGGTTTTTGATTCAAAACCATTTTTTGGTCGATTTCTGTTGAATGGAATCGAGTTTCGAGAGTTTTTTTGAGGTTTTGTGGTAGTCTTAGGTTAGGATATGCCCGAGTGTGTTGAAAAGAGAATTTGAAGGCTTCGATTTGAGGTTAAAGTGGCTAAACCCGTAGCTCGAAAATGGTTTCCACCTGGGGTCAATTGACTGAACTAGGTGGTTCAGTTGATTGGATTGTCAGTGAGGGAGTTCAATCGATTGGATTGATTGGACTGGGAAGTCAGTTGTGTTTTGAGGGAATTTTGCAAAATTCCAGTAGTTTGTTTGGGTCGACTGGATGGGGGTCTAGTAGACTGATGTCCTGTGTGGGGCGTTTTGGGTTATTTTGTTGGTTGTGGTGGCTTTTCAGTCGATTGGGTTATGATGTTCTGTTGACTGGCTCTCCTTCAATGGCGTTTCGATCAATTGAATTATGAGATTTTGTTGATTGGACACATAAAGAAGGGTGTTAGTCATTTCTCATTTTGGTTGGTCGTGGTGAGCCATAGTGGTTAGTTTCGTTGTCATCCTCGGGGTGACGTGGGTTAGATGCAACGTGAGGTGCATGGTTAGATGTGCGTTGTCGATGCTCGGTTGTGTGCGTGGTGGTTAGTGTGGGAGATTTGGAGTTGACCTTCGGTTGTATGGCTTGGGTGTCTTGGTGGGTTGTGTGGCACGTGGTGTCATTATATGAAACGTAGTGTTTACATGTAGTTATATGTGATCGTGCTGAATTTAGAACTATGGTTTCATTTATGCGTGTATTGCATGAGATGCATGTGTAGCGTGAGTCGCGTGGGTAGCATGTAATGTGATTTTGTGAAACGTAGCGTTGATACGTGATATTATGCATTAAAACTCTGGTTTAGTTATGCATATGTATATGGAATGTGATTGACGAATATGTGGTTCTGTGAATGTTAACTCTGGTTAACGGTGTGTTAGTTTGGGCTAAGGTCCCTCGGTGAAAGTCCAAGAAGGTGTATTAGTTGGGCCTACGATCCCTTGGTAAAAGTTCGAGAAGGTGTATTAGTTGGGAAAGTCCGAGAAGGTGCATTAGTTCGGGGCTGCGATCCCTCGGTGAAAATTCGAGAAGGTATATGAATTACATGTGAAGCATTGTGGGATGGATAAAGCTAATATCAAACTATTTTTAAGACTCGCGTGAATCGTGATATAAAATTATTTTCAAACTATTTTCGAGACTCTTGTGAGTCAAACATGGTTCTTATCCTTGCATCCCGTTTGTTCGTGAAAATTGTTTTAAGGCTTGAAAGAGAGTCACAAATCACACATTATTTTCCTAGAATGTTTAGCATTTCTTTCATGCTTGTCTAGCTTCTGCTGAGTTTTGAATCATGGTGTGGAATTTAAAATATTTTTCAGGTACCGGTCACGCTGGTTGATCCGGAAGAGCCAATTTGGCTGGAAGATCTGTAATCTTTCTTTTGCTCTTTTTTATCATGTATGCTTATAACATATTTTTCGGTGTTGGAACCATATAATGTAAGCATTTTTGGACGTTATATTAATGCATGTATGTTTTACGTTGTGAGTAAACATTGAATTGGGTATTGTATATGATTGTTTATGGGTGTTTCACGTGACTCGGAGTTTGGGACGTGACAGAATGGTATTAGAGCTCTAGGTTCAAATACCTAAGAGCTGTGAGAAGAGTGTGCATCACTATATGAGGTTGATTGCATATGCTTGATTGCATGTGTTTAGATGCTTTGATAACATGAACGTGCTAGCATGCTGGGTATATATGAATGTTGTATATATGTGAGCATTGGGGTTGAACCTTAGGATTGATTAGTTTTGCCTTTAGGCGTTTTAGTTAACAAACTTGAGAGCCAAGTTAGAAACGCATTTACCTATGTGACTACATGTTAGCATGCCTATGCGGTTAGTGTTTATGTTCATGCGATGTGTTGCATCTTATGTTATGTGTTTCTGTCCTATTGATGTGATGTCTGCGCGGAGAGGGCGAGGCCGTGGTTGAGGCCGTGGCCGTGGTTTTAGCCAAGGGGATGTGCCTATCCCTGATGCTGGGGATGCAAATGCTCCCCAAGGACCGATGGATGCTACTGAGTTGTTATGTGTGCTGGTAGGCTCTATCCAGTAGTTGGTTGAAACAGCTAGGGGGAGAGAGAGAAAGCCTGAGTTGAGGGCAATAGTGACGATGCGGGAGTTCAGGCGTATGAATCCTGCTACCTTTGCTGGGGATCCTGATCCTACAGTGGCGATAGAGTGGTTGGAACTGGTGACTCGGATCCTTGATACACTGCAGATAATGAAGGATGATTTGCGGGTTCCTTTTGCTACCTTCCAATTGAGAGGGGAAGCTCACAAGTGGTGAAAATATGCCCAAAATACTGTGGAGGGCACGTGGGTAGCTTTCACAGGGGTTTTTCTAGAGAAATACTTTCCAGCTTCATCGAGAGACTTCTACAGGGAGGAGTTCTATACTCTCACCCATGGAGCAATGGGTATTATGCAGTACGAGGCTAGGCTTACAAGCCTGTCCCGGTTTGCACCAGAGTTGGTGAGTACAGATGAGCTGCGGTCGAGGAGGTTTGAGTGGGGATTGAGGCTGGCGATCGGGGATCGCGAGCAGGGATGGGACTGCGTGTTTTTACAGAGCTGGTGGAGGCAGCAGCGAGGATTGAGAACACTTTGATTAAGATTTGATTTTCAAGGTGTTGGAGGAAAAACTGCCAAGATCATTGTTTTTGAAAATGATTAATCGGTAAAAAATTAACTGGACGGGCAAACGCCGAAACGGGCTCCAGATAAAACTTTTGACGAAGAATGATCAAAATAAAACCTATACAACCAAAGTTAATTTAAAAGAATACCTCTTATAGATCTAATCTTCAACTACGACTTAATTCTGAGTTGAAGCTCCTGTCAGATCTTCTACCATATTCCCTTATGCGATCCTCGAACGTAATGTGGGCTACGATCCTCCAAAAACTTATACTGGCAGAACCCCGATATATTTTTTAAGTCTTGAAAGAAAAAATTAATATATCAAGAATGATATCAAAATCAATCTAAACTGGTTCAGCCTACCCGCATATATATAGGGTTACAGTAGGGACCTGGGGAGTAATTATGAGTAAGACTTCTAGTGGAACACAGATACCTACGGGCAATTTCTACAATTATGAAAAGTCGCAGCGATTTCTATAATTTTCATAAAACACTGAATTAAAGTTCATACCACTAAAGAACTATAATTGCACTTTGATCCATAATCTCAAGACTATATAGCATTGAGCTCATGTTATTAAATGCTTACCATTTCTCCCCACATTAAGATTCTCGATACCCGTCAATTAAATTTAATTACTGATAATTTAATTTAATTGGCATCTTGATATTCCTGAAGCCCTTCCGCTTAACTTATTTGACCGCCGAATAATTAAATCCACCTGCAGGGTTTGACCCGGTCAAAACTTATAAGCATCCTTAAGAGAGTATTATCAATCCTGATCTTTGGGACGTGAATTTCGTCAATAATTAATATTTGCCAAATAAATAATATCGCTATCCAACTCACTGGGAATATAGACCCATATAAGATCGCAACCTCTAATGAATCAAAATAACGAATATTAAATATATGCAAATCAATAATTATTTTTGGATTAAGAGGATAAACACTATTTATAATAATCTTGGAATGTGAATTAATTTATATAGTCAGTAGTTAGTACTAAATTAATTACCCCAAAAGTCCCGTTCAATACACACAAAGTGTACTGGCACAGAGAGTCAGAACAATAGACGACGCTATTATCTATTCTCCATAATCAAGACATGCCTACTAAAACTCTGTGCCACAGTCATACCGATGGTATATTTATTTTCTTCTAAACTGTGAATATAAAACTTATATTATGCAAGAACCTAAAATATGGTCTTCTGTGTGTAAGTCGTACTCTATAGATCAGATTAAATACTATACAGAATATTGGACATCCATGCATATCAAAGAAATGATACACATACATTGCTCATAAAGTTTCTCATAAAATAGAAAATTAATTTTATTAAAAATAAAATTAAATACTAAAATCATACTTTTCAGTACACAAACCCTAACAATCTTCCACTTATACTCAAAACCAAGCTGCCATACAACTGACTCCCATGCCCTCTGCATGACTATCAAAAGTCTTAGCCGGTAAGCTCTTTGTAAAGGATCTGCAAGGTTGTCTCATGATGCAAGCACTATGTCTTCTTGAAAATTTGAGTCTGTGTACCCTAAAAGGTACTAGAATGTCTGCCTGGTAAACCAACATATAATACTTAGTCCTTTTTAGGTACTTGATTATATATTCTTTACCGCAGTCCAATACTCCTACCCTAGATTAGACTGATATCTGCTAACCATACTAACGGCAAAATAGATGTCGGGTATAGTGCAAAGCATAGCATACATGAGGCTTCTTACTGCCAAAGCATAAGGAACCGCCTTCATCTTCTCTATCTCATCAAGTGTCTTAGGACACTTATCCTTGGATAGAGTGATTTCATGCCTGAAAGAGAGAAACTCTTTCTTAGAATCCTGCATACTAAAATGAGTAAGGATATCATCGATATACTTTGCTTGTGATAAGCCCAACATCTTTTGTTTTCGATCTCGCATAAGCTTGATCCCAATGATGTGACTGGCTTCTCCCAAGTCTTTCATATCGAACTGCCCAGATAACCATACTTTAACCGTATATAATGCCCCACGTCATTTTCGATGAGTAAGATATCATTTACATAATGTACTAAGAAGATCACCACGCTTCCGTTATGCTTCTTGTACACACAGGACTCATCTGGACTTTGATCAAAATCATAAGATTTTATAGCTTGACCAAACCGAGTGTTCCAAGACCTCGATGCCTGCTTAAATCCATAAATGGATCTCTTAAGCTTGCACAACATGTGCTCCTAACCCTTTGCAATGAATCCGTCTTGTTATATCATATAGATACACTCGTTAAGACTTCCGTTAAGAAAAGCTCTCTTGACGTCCATTTTCTAGATTTCGTAATCGAAATGTGCGACAATGGATAAGAGAATCCGGATAGACTTAAGCATGGCTACCGGCGAAAAGATTTCCTCATAGTCGATCCCTTCTTTCTGAGTGAACCCTTTAGCAACAAGCCTAATTTTGAAGGTTTCAACCTTCCCGTCTACTCCTCTCTTCCTCTTGTAGATCCACTTGTATCCAATGGGTTTTATACCTTTGGGTGGCTCTACAAGTTTTTAGACTTGATTGGAATACATAGATTCTATCTCTGAATTCATAGCCCTTTACCAAAGATCTGCATCTTTGTCTTGTAGTGCTTCATTGTAGTTACAGAACTCGGTATCTAGTTTTGTCGGGATCTTGTCATAAGACTCTTCCAAGAACATATACCGCCAGGTTGATGAACAACCCTCCCACTACGATGAGGCACTACTTCTGTCTATGTACAAGCAGTAACAGGCTGTGCATAATCTGAACCCTATGCATCAGCACCCTGTTCTTGATTTGTACATGTCCCGATAATCCTCCCACTACGACGAGATAATGAAAAATCAGTGACTTGTGGTTCCTCTTCCATTCTACTAGCATTTCCTCTCAGTTCTTCCAGAATAATTTTGCTATTGGGCGTGTGGTCCATAATATAATCATCTTCTAAGAATCGGGCATTGGTTCTAACAATGACCTTCTGATCCTTATGATTATAAAATGGACCACCTTTCGTTCCCCTAGGCTACCCCACAAAGAAACAGACTTTTGTTCTCGGTTCCATCTTACCCGCGTTCCGTTTCAGCACATGTGCTGGACACCCCTAAATTCGAATGTGTTTCAGACTAGGCTTATCCCTGGTCCACAATTCTATGGAAGTAGAAAGTACTGACTTAGAAGGTACCAAGTTCAGAATGTAAGCCGCTGTCTCTAAAGCGAGTCCCCAAAATGAATCTGGTAAACATGAATAACTCATCATTTGACCTTACTATCTCCATAAGAGTCCTATTCTTTCTTTCTGCTATACCATTTTGCTGAGGAGTGCCAGGTGTAGTCAACTGGGATGTAATCCTCTCTGATGATAAGTAGTCCTTAAACTCTCCAAAGAGGTATTTTCCACCACGGTCGGATCATAATGATCTGATACTTTTACCTAAACGCTTCTCCACCTCCACCTTGAATTCTTTAAATTTTTCAAAGCATTCAGACTTACGGTGCATCAGGTAAATGTATCCATACCTTGAGTAATCATCAATGAAACTAACAAAGTACTCAAAACCACCTCTAGCCCCAATTGTCACAGGACCACACACATCAGAATGAACCAGCTCCAACGGTTCTTTAGCTCTATAGGCTTTGGCCAAAAAGGGCCTCTTGGTCATCTTACCCTCTAAGCAAGATTCACAAACTGGAAATGCCTTCACTTTCAATGAACTCAAAGGTCCATCTGCTACCAATCTGTTTATTATTTTTAGATTAATATGACCTAAGTGTAAGTGCCAAAGAAATGCTTGGTTCATTAAACAAGAAAATTTTTTCTTATATGGTAAATTAGATGTGTTAATCATTTCAGTTAGTTGTAGTGTAGGAGAGATTAGAGTAATAATATAAAAATTATCTACCAATGTACCAGAACAGATAACCCGTTTATTATCCTTAATAACCACAGAGTTATTAAAATAAATAAAATATCCGTCTTTAGCCAATCCAGAAATAGAAACTAAGTTCCTTCTAATGGCAGGTACATAAAGACAATCTCTCAATATTAATACCCTATCTCTACCAAAACTGAGAGTGATATCTTCTACTGTAACTGCTGTTACTTTTGTATTATTGGCCATATGCAGGTAAATCTCCACATTACTAAGTTGTCAAATTTTCTAGAACCCCTGTAATGAATTGCAGACATGATTAGTGGCTCCCGTATCTACACACCAGGTACCAGTAGATAACACCACTAAACATGTTTCCACAACCAGTGACCAAAAATTACCGTGTTTTTTCTGTCTTCTGAGAAATACTAGACAATAGCTTTTTCCAGTGCCGAGTCTGATTGCAGTGAAAACATCTACCTCTCGGCTTTTTCACACCAGTCCATGGCCCACTAACTACCCTAAAAAATGTGTCTCCCTATTTCTGAACCTTTTTCTTCTTCATACCTTTTGGCCCCGAGGAAGAACATTTTTCTGAAATAGACACATTTTCTAGTATTGAAGGAATACCATTTGTAATTAAAGCTATATCCATGTTATATTTTCAGTCAATAAAATTTGGTCCCGTAAGTTTATTTTTTTTAGTATTGAAGTGAATGGGTTGAAATCCGTTTTAATCTTGAGAATCATATAATTAAAAAAATCGTTAATTATGATGAGAAAAATTTTGAATTCATTTTAATTTGGTTCCCTTTACCATTTTAAAATTAATTC
>JAOTRH010216629.1:0-10676 GCA_034768845.1 Heliamphora exappendiculata
ATCTCGAGTTGGTGAAACATGAGAAATATATATATATATATATATATATATATATATATATACGTGTGTGTGTGTGTGTGTGTGTGTGTGTGTGTGTGTGTATCGTGGTGAATTGTAACATTATACAAAAAGAGAAAACGAATACAATGAAATGGAAACTGGAAATTTGGGTTGTTGAACCCAATGGATGAAAGTGATAATGTATATATGTGTGTATGTGTGTGTGAGTGTGTGCGCGCGCGCGTGTGTGCGTATGCGTGGGTTGTGAATTTGAGGATTTGGAATAAAGTTAATGAAATAGAATTAAATGAGTGAGTAATGGGTTTATCCTTAGTAAAGTAACCGGTTACATGAAATGGGTTTATTGACGAAAAACTAGGCTAGTTTTTGGTAAAACAATGTGTTGCATTTCGTATAACCATCATCGCATATCATGCATATGTTTATTATTAGTCATTTTTTCTACGAGCATCGACTCATGTTGTTTAACAACATTTCAGGTGATAGCGGAAATAAGGCCATGGATTGAGAAGTACGGTCTTGGGGGCCATGTTGTGTTGATGGGTTGATGGGTAGAATTACATATTCACTTGAGGAATGAGATTGTAGATGTAATTATTGTTTGGAACATTTGGGCTAATGTATTTTTGGATTGGAGTAACTCGTGTTGTATGGCCCTAAGATCGTGATCTCATATTCTGTATGTATGTGAGGACGTGAGCTCATATTTCGATTTGGATAAAATGTGATGATGTTAAAACATTGGTTTTCCAAGTTTTTGAGATGAAAGGGGTTATTTCTTTATTGAATGTATGGCTTGTCTCACTATTTTTTTTTCTTATCTTCAATCTTGCTCAAGGGATGCAGTAAATGGGTTATTTTCCAACATTTAGAAAAAATTTCAAGATTTATAAAGTATTTATGACGCTCCGTCCTTCGGGCACGTCGGGACATACGTAAGTATAGATAAGGAGGATATTCTACCCATTCATTCATATTTAAATATAATAAATATTATATCATTAAGAGTTTTAAACTGATTAAAAATACATAACGTTTACAGTTTCGTAATAGATTAACAAAATCTTACAATGAGCACATAAAAACTGAACAAAAAGAACAAAAGGTAAAAACTCAATTCTTCAGTTAGCATTGTCGGGATCTGCTGGCTTCTGCCACTCATTCTGTTCTTTAATTCTGTCTTCTTCTTCGGGGGCAACTTTATCAAAGAACTCATCATTCTCACCTATGGCACAAATTTCATGAGCTAAAGCCCAAAAGCAAACTCCCTAAACTTTCTAATCAAACTCACAACAAAATATCTTATAATGCATATCGTATACACCCAATACAATTTAAGGCCAAGGAGACAGATAAATTTAACATTTACGGCAGGGCAACCATATATAAGAACAATTATGCCAGTGAGCGATGCAAATGAATGCGATGTAAGTGCCCAACCCGACTTGTATCCAAAAATAAAAATAGGAGTTTCATTGTAAGACTTATTTCTATTTCTTGTAGGGACTTATTATCATTGCCGCATCTGGGACTTGTTGTTATTACCGCCTTAGGGACTTATTATCATTGCCGCCTTAGGGACTTGATATTATTGCCACCTCAGGGACTTTTGTCATTGCCGTGACGGGACTTGATATTATTGCCGCCTCAGGGACTTATTGCCAATGCCGTGATGGGACTTTTAGGGTTACCCATATTAAAACTAGGATGCTCGCTTGGTATCAACCCAAAGTTTAAATTACCAAAACTAGAGTAGTAGTGACGAACTTGTGGTGCCCAACAGTATCCATAAATAATAAATCTTTCTTTTTGAACACCGGGGACACACCCGAGGTGCTCAGAGGAATATATCCCAAAACAGTTACAAAACAATGGCTACTAAGGACGCCCTAGACTAGGAGCCAAGAAAAAGAACAATTTCAATATATTCCAACCCACAACGGTAGATACGGAAATGACTCCAACATGCCGAAATGCAAAGTGACAAAACATATGATGTATAATATGCGTCTCATGTACAGTTATATATAGCATGGTATAACTCATGGTACAATTCATTAAAGCATGAAGTATGAGGCACAAGTTATAATTTACAAGGCATGAATTCAACTTAACAACATGGATTCTAATAATCAAATAATCATTTTCATACTCCAATCATCCAACATAATTTAATTAAAGTCTATATTTTAAATCCCACAATATAACAAGCCATTATACATTTAACCAATTTAAGGTAATACTCAAGTATCAAATTAAAAAGCACAACAGTGTTTTGGGACACCTAGACATGGAGTTAAGTTCTGATTGTTGGACACCAATTAGATAAAAATATTTTCTATAACTTTTATGTTTAACATTAAGGTCAAATCCTAAGGCAATTGGGTCATTTATGCCAATTAAGAGAAAATCATTTAGCATTTTACAGAGAAAAGTACAGAAATTGGGCCTCTATTGACCTTGGTTTTGGGACATCAAATTAAGGGATATGGGTCTGATTTTTGAATATGTTATGGTTTAAGGTGTCCTCTACTAGTTTCATGTTTTGTGCTAATGCTACTTGTTTAGAACAAGTTGATGATTTTGGCCATTTTATAAAATGAGTTCAGTCAGCATTAGAAGGCTCAGTAGAACCGATTTTCAACAGAGAATGTACAAGACCTTTGGGGGACCATCCGAGGGTATTTAGGGCTGATATTTGGTTAATAAGTATTTTAATATGTTAGCTACATGTTTTATGAAAATCACTCTCGGATTTGGCTATTAGAAACATAGGTTTTTGGTCTTACCAAAACATGTGATAGAGAACTTTGTGAGTTACTGATTCACTATAGTGACTTTGTGGAGGGTTTTGATCTATCAAAATTTCATATTTTAGGCTCTTTTTTGGTGGAAAATAAGACAAACATGTTATCTATAGGGTTTATGTTTCAACCTAAGCTCGGTTCTCACTCTAACCTAGGATTTTTACGTCTACAATACAAAGTGGTCAAAATTTGACACTCTTTAGTAAAAATGGTGTATCTCGAATTCTACCCAATTAAATCACTTCAAACCAATTTTGTATGAAAGATAACTTACAAATATAGATCTGGACAGAAAAATCACACTTAAATCATTTTTCTGCAATTAGTTATGATAGTTCAATGTTCGTGGTAGAAAGTTGATATACCCAGAAAATCAGGCCATTTAGGGTTTTAATATCTTAGCTCATGATATGTTTAATTTTAATGTATTTTCTTTGCATGCATGCAATTTATACATATATATCAAAGTTTCAGAACCTATACAAGTCATTAAACTCAAATACAATTATATGCAAACACATCCAACACTAGATTACACATGAACTGCCCCTACTCTAGTCTCACAACGCCTTTTTGGGTGAGATCTTGATTCTTATTCTTAGGGATGTTTATAGAGATGGATTGAGGGGTATTTTATAAGAGAATGGCAGAGAGTTCAAGGAATTTACTTACCTTAGAAGGATTGAGTTATGGTAGAAGGTTGGTTAGGACTTAGTTTTGAGAATCTCCTAGCTCTCTTGGTTCATTTTTTCTTCCCTCTCTTGTTTCTCCTTCTTTCTTCTTCCTTTCCCACACTTGGAGACCTTTGAACACTCAAAATTTTCTGGAGTTTTCTCACCCTCTCAACCAAAATATGAAGGAGAGAAATGGGGCTCAAGGGTTCTGTTTATAGAAAATTAATTAGTGGAAGAAATGATGGGTGTTGTAAGAAAGATTTTAATTTTCTAATTTCCTATTGGTTGTAGGGGAGGTGGGGCTCTATTTATGAGATTTGAAATCTGAAAATTCAGAACATCAAGTGGGGTTTTCAGCTAAGGGGATGTTTGGTACATCAATGTGCTTAATTTTGCTTTAATTGCTTATTTGATAGTGTTTTGGCACTATATTGTCTAAGAAAGAGTTTTTAAAATTGATTTGATATATCTTTTTAGTCTTCTAACTTACTAAAATAAATTATTTTATTTTTTTTATAATTATCATAGTTTATAAAAATGTTGATAACAATCAACTGTTTAAATGTAGACAATTAAGCTACTTTAAGCTATTTTGACTAGATATGATTTTTTGACTTATTTATTATGTAGGAACTTTAAATAATAATTTTTTTGCTTTTGTTAACCTATATTAATATATTATTATGTATATTACTTGTATAAAAAGTCTTGGGTCATAATAATGCTTAATTTATATAACTTTTTCTTATTTTTGAGTTTTAAAAGGCAAAAAGTAACTTTTTAGGCACAAATCCCAATGTGGATGGCCATGCAAGGGAATTTTTGTCCTTTTGGTTGTTATTTTGTCTTTTCTTAGTTAATTGTATCTAAGTATCTGAATTAGGGTGTCCATGTCTCAAAATTTTAGTTTTTAACACTTTTTGCTGTACTATGGGCAAAATGGTCATTTTACTTTAATTATGAGAATTTTTGGATTTTTAATCTTATTTTTCATGTTATTTACTTAATTTAGGATGTTAGGAGTCTTCTCTGCGTATTAGGGTTTTACCTCTGAGTATCTGGTCTTTCTAAGGTTTTCGAGTCGAATTAGAATTTCGGGTTGAGTTAAGATTTTCATCCTTCTAGCGACCTAAGATCTCATCAGCTAACTGTCATTAATACTAGGGTCTAAGCTGGATCGCTGCACGGGTCGTTATAAACTGGGTTGTTACAACTAGGGTCCGTACTAGGTTGTTACAATATTTATTTGGGCCTCATTGGGAATAAAGTGGCACATTTTTGTGCAAATTGTTTGAAAATAAATTCTTTTCTTTTATAATTACTTTAGCTTCCACGTGAGTTTTATTGTTTGGAAATCGGGGCATTACATTAACTCGAATGAAGGGCCTACCTTACATTGCGTAAGCTTCTGGTCTTTCACCGAGGTGCAACTCATACCCAAACTTAATCATTCGATTTCATCCCACGGTACTTCGATTATTCAATTGTTTCATTTCATTAACAACCAAAATAAATCCAACCGCTAACCCGATTCCTCTCGCCAAAATCCATATCCCTATGGTTCGAAACCTAACCACCACATGTATTTTTCTCTTTTACACTAAAACTCCCAACTTTTAACACCCGACATTGTCATGTACCACATAAATTCATGGAATGAATATGCAATAGTTATTACAACCCCCAATTCAACCAATACTCACATCAATTTCAACATATGGGTTCCTTAACCTTAAAACCCTAAATTTCATGGTTTAAGCTCAAATTCAAACCCTAGCCCATCATTTTTCAAATCCAATCGTATCCAATGACAACATAAAGATAGAACCAGGTTAAATCGTCCATACATCTAAGATTTAACCTTCATTAACGTCAAACCCTAACCTAGGGATTCGAAAATTGGGAGACTATGTATAGTATGGGATGTTTGATAAGTGTGAGTGTGTGAGGTTAGTAGGGCTTGTGAGGAATGTTTTTAGTATAGTTGACTTGGTCATCTTGGGACGACGTGTGGATGGGTGGAGATCCCTTAAGAGGATGATGGTGGTGGTCTGTATCTGGCTTAAGGTTTAAATGTGGTGGTGTTGTTTTACCCTTAGGGGCGAGTGATGGGGTGGTGCCATTTGGTCTAGAGTTGGTAGGCGAGGTTCATTTTGTTCCTATTACGCGTGGTTACTTTTATGTTCTGATAGCTATGTGTGAGTAGTACTCATGTAGTGATGTAAGAGATTGGTGTTTTCAGCTGAACGTTCTGTGTTTTTTGATGGGTGTACCGGAGTCGCGAGTTCAAGACTGTAACGTAGTTTCTGCCTACCCATTTGGTTGTTACCTACCTGTCGAGAATTGAGTGGACGTGATGTGACCTTATGAAGGGATGCCCTGGAGTGATGCGAGTATGTGTGGTGCTATGCCTTGATGATTAACTAGTGAGGGTCTTGTAGACGCGTGCAACACCTTGATGGGATATAAAGGAATGAATGATAGTTAATATGCTTATGAAGAGATTTAAGTGTGAGGTTCTGGTATGAAAAGTGATTAACTTATTGTGAGCGATGACTGACAACATCTGCACAATGGTATTAGATGTCTTTACGAAGACTAGCGGTTAACCTTCTTTCAAACCGAGTGTGTACTGGTGGCCCTAAGAGGTAGTGACATGGAGTAAGAGCATAGAGCTGACTCGTGGTTTTTCTAGCATGAGAGATATTTTATGGTTGATTGACCAGTGTGATTGCTCTTCCTTGGTGAGAGTTAAATGTTGGGATTGTAGGAGTGTGGATTCGTTTGCCCGTGGTTCCTTAAAGAGCCCATTTTCCTTACCCTATAAACCTAAGCGTTTGGGTGACATTTCTGGAGATGCAGTTTGATTTGTAAGGAGTGTCAATAGCTTCAGCTCTCATTGAATGAGATCCCTAAGGGAGTTCAATGATTGAGTTGTTTATGTGGTGAGATGCTTGAGTATCGGTTATGTGGGATTCCTACGGGAATGCAGGTTCGTGATTTGGTCGTTATCCTCATGATTAGGAGATTGTGTTTGGGAATTGTGCCAGATGTATGAGATTTGAAAGGATCGTAGAAGGGTTCGATAGTTTGGTTGGCCTAGTGCTAAGACGGTGTGTCCTGAGTGTAATATGTCTGGAGGTTATGAATAACTTTGGATGAAAGGTCTCATGATTGGGTTTCCTTTGCTTGGTGCTGTGCGCTTTCTATGTGAGTTGCTTAGCAGTGGATTTAAGGTCGTAAGATAGCTGTGATTTGCATAGTGGGAGTTAGGATAGTGAAGTACAAGCTTATGAAGTGAGGGTTTGGCGCGATAAGAATGTTGGCATAGTGTCTTCGTGTATGACAGGTGATGAACTTATACTCCTAGGGGATGTGTTGTCCGAGGTATGAAGATTGATGGTGTTCGTGTGCGTGCGAATGAGGTCTGGGAGTCGATAAGCTTAGTGTAGCGGATGATCTGGGTATCATGATTGGGGTAGATAGTAGCTGTGTGATTATAGTTGATGTGACCTCAAGGTGAGATTTACAGAGCTCTTTGAAGGTCAAGCGTTGATGGGTACTGGGAGTACGTTGAGGTTGGATCATGGTTTCTAGACGTTTTGGAAAATGGGAGTCTTAGTGGATTGATGTCCGTGTTGTGATTCATGAGTTTGTGCCTAGGGAATGGGTATTACTAGGATCGGTTGATTGGAGAATTGAGTTCCTCGTGGGTTTTTTAGGTGGAGTTTGTTTGCTCTAGTGTGTGAATGTAGGTGTGCAAAGTTATGTTCCCTTTGAGATCGGGTTGGTAAACCAGGAATGTTTGTCCTTGTTGAAGAGGGAGTTTGTGTTGAGACATAAAGTCCTTTTCTGTAATGATAAACTGAGAATCGCTAACCGTTGTAAGCAGCTTGTTCTAGGTTATGAGGGTATGGTTATACTTCTAGCTTTTGATAGAATGGGAATTTTATTGGAATCGTGTGGTTGGGATACTCATGTGGTGGGTTTCTGATAGGCCCTGGTGAGTCTGGATTTGTGTTCTGTTTGAGACTTTGAATTTCTCAGAGTTCTTAAAGTACGAAGAGTGGTTCGACCATTTGAAGGGAAGGCACGAATATATATATATGTGATAGTGTCAATAAGCGAGGGTAATGTAAATACGAAAGATCATAAATTGTCTAATTTGGGGCATTGTAGATGTGAAAGACCGATGGGTATGTGTATGACGTTACGACAAGAGATGTGATTCAATTTGTATAGGTACATGTATACCTGTGGGGCGTCTGACTCATGAGGTGCCCTTAATCGTAGTGACTCACAGAGTTCAAGGGGCAATGTTAGTTTCGTTTTCGTGATTGAAGGACTAGAGTGATGTAGTTCAAGTAGTGATACAGTTTTAAGTTTGTGGTGATTAGTTGGCCGTAAGGGCATGGGCGATTTTGGGGGTAATGCGTGTAACCCTTGTAAATAATGTCCGAGTTTGGCAACATGTATCTAGGTTGGAAGAGTAGTCCTCGGTATACACTGGAGTACAGTAGTGAATTGGACGGTGATTCGACGAAGTCAGGAGAATTTTAGCAGTAGTAAGACTTGTGACGCATAACGTTATGGTTAAGAATGTTTATTCTTCAGAATTGTGTATGTGGTGTGAGGCGATGGTCGTAGAGGGATTGTCGGTGACTAGTGTAGAAATGGTTGGCCTCAGCCCTGGTGTTGAAATTTGTTGTGAAGTGACCCAACCTGTTTTGATTTGAAGTGTGTAAGCATTGATTTTGGGTAAGAATTGACGCCATGATGAACGATGATTGATGGATGATTCTAATGTTTGTGAAATATTGGTGCTCGGATGTTAAGTTCGGTGTTAGTGTGACATGTTGGGAACCTAGGCGTGTTAGCATTCACGAGTCATATCGTCTCAGAAGAACGATTAGGATTGAGGATTAAGAACGATGTTATGTAAATCAAACAAATAATGGATTATGTAGTCGGACACTAAGATTAAACGAAAGTTTGGTGTGATGTGAGATGAATTTTGGGAACGAAATTTTTAAGAGGGGAAAGTTATAACGGCTTGGTATGTATTTATTTTGTGCTTTAATGTTTTAGTTAAGTGAGGGGCAGAATTAAGTTTGGGCTTGGTACGAAATTCCCAAAGGAACCAAAAACATCTCTCCCACCTGCGCGCCAGCGTCTCTCCACCTCAGCTCCTCTGTTCATTTTTTTTCTCTTGGTTTTCCATGGATGATTTTGAAGGGGAAAAAATTGTTGATCTACACCAAAGATTAAGACCAAACACACCCCAGCCCCACCCCCAACCCGCGCTACTTTTTTTTCTTCTTCTTCGCCGCGTCTTTCTTGTTCTGTCACGGTTATGGAGCTCAAGCTTGGAGACTTAGCTTTTTTCTGCGAATTGATGATCTTCTACTCAAAATTGGTTGTAATCATCTGAGATTCAAGCGTCTTCCACTGCGAATATCATCTTGAAGCATTAACGAGCCGAAAACTCTTGCTGACCGAAATTCTAGGGTTCTATTTCTTGGCGAAAATTCAACAAATTGAAGCTCAAATAGGTAGGATATTGACTAATTGGGATGTTTTGATGTGATTTGGGTTGATATTGTTTGATTGCCATATGAAACCCTAAATCCACGAGTGATTAAATTAAACCCCAACCATAGTTGAGTTCATGCACTTGGATTATGATAATTGGTATTCATTGTGAAATTGAAGCCCACAAGATGCAACTAAAGCTATGTAGTTCGGTGGTTAGTAGATTAGAAAGTTAAAAAGCATGATCTAATCCAAGATTTCATTTGAAAAGCATAGTTAGTTTAGAGTATTTCATTCGGTTGATGAATGTTGGATAGAGCATGATAAATGGATAACTTAAGGGGAGGTTTGAGTCTTTTACTTGTTAGGTAGTGATTTGGAGACTAAACTTATGAGTAGTTGGTAAGATTTTAGAAGTTGGTATGTATAAACTTTAGGTTATGTTATTGTAGCATGTGAATTTCAAGGAGGATGGGTCTAAATTTGAGAATTTGAGAGTTATTTGGTTATTTGAACTCAAGTTGTGGTTAAATTTTTGACTGGACTATAATGGATTGAACCCTTAATAATTTAATATAATGGTGGGTTTTAGGAACTCTTAATGAATAATTAAAGTCTTATAAGGTATTGATTGGTGATTTGTAGGTAAAAATTATTGATTAATTGTGAAACATGGAACGTTGATGAAAGACGTAGTTAATTCATGGTATATAAGGTCGGGTGTTGATAATAGGGGTTGAATTGTAGAAGTTGAAGCGTTAAACTATAACTTGGGCCTCGTAACTTTGTAAAACATGAATTACAGATTGAAAGTATAACTAAATTAGAAGATTGAGAAATTACTTGAAGTAAATTCTAGTTAAGTGATTGGGATGCTTTAATTTTATAACACTTGAATCGCTTGGTGGGTTTAACCATTATGATGTGGCATTTAACTTTTAAATCACTAAACTATTGAAATGTGAATTATTCGAGAGTTGATCAAATGAAATTTGGAATCTTGACTTAATATAGTGGACTTGTGGTATAACTTATAGCGTAAACACTAAATTAAGATGTTAACCTAGGGGTTGCTCAATCATTGACTTGAGATTAACTCAAAGACAAATTGAATGGGATTTGGGATTTAACCTAAGTGGTGGGATATTGGACTTAACTCATGGGTTATGGAATTAATAAATTGGGGTTAAATAATGAAAGATGGTGTGTTGGTGTATAAGTTAATGAGGCAAATCAAAGGTGGCAAATGGACTAATAGTTGAAGTTGATGGACTTTAAATGTTCAATTGTCATGTGAAGGTTAGTTTCCTAGCTAACTCTCGAAATATGGAAGTTGAGTTAATTAGTGAATTAAATTATTATAAAGTTGGGTCTTACTCAAGTACTAATGAAATATAACTTAAAAAATTTGAATGGTTAACATTCATAGGAATATGGATTGTAGTTGGTGTTGTGATTGAATGAGCTGTTTCAAGCTGTTACATTCAACCTATTACATTCTACATTGGTTGAAAGCGTGATTTGTATGCTTGGTTTAACTTTATGAATTGATGAGAGACTTTTTCTATATTTGGGCAATGAGACTAAACTAAACACTTTGAAAGTTATTGGAACTATATATATATATATATATATATATATA
>JAOTRH010216640.1:0-10676 GCA_034768845.1 Heliamphora exappendiculata
AGTATAAAAGCAACTGTTCTGCAACTACCCGGGAGCACAGGTTGCTGGAGCAAAAACAAAAGGAAGCCGAAAACACCCAAAACACGTGCGCGCTCGTAGAATCAAAAACTATCCTCAGATGTAGAACATAACATCCTTGACATTATTTTTAATCTCTGGGAGAGGTCGGACCTCTATACCCTTTTCTCTTGTGGTGGCCTTCCCACTGGTTGATTCGCTTTCAGATGTTTCTCCCTCAATATAATACCGAGCACGAAATGCAGCCAAATGAGCATAGTAAGCAGGAGGAACTGCACAATACATTGAGATTTCAATTATTCGTTGCAGAGCCAATTGCACAATACAACTCTTACGATAATTAAAGAATAAATAACAATTGACAAATCAAGGACGAACCTACAGAAACAGATCGAGTACACCTTGCATATCTGGGGAGAAATAAAATGTTTAAGAAATTTAAAATTCAAAATAACAAACATTTACGTAAAGAAAAAATCAGAAAGACGAGCACAGAAGAGAGAGATACGTGTAACATAGGCTGTTTGTTAGCATTTGCAAGTCATCAGCAGTGAAATGATTCTCATCATACAGAACATGATAGTGCGTGGGTCGGCTTGTGCCCTGCTCAAATCAATACAGAGAGTAATCTCAGTTATCACACAAAATAATATGCATCTTTTGTCTGTTTGTTTTAAGCTTATTTTTCAGCTTTTATCATTATAGCTCAACAAAAAGTTAGGACTACCAAACAAGTGTACTTACAAAGCTTTTGATTCTAAATCAAAAAACACAAATTCTCCTAATTAAACTTCAACAGAACACTTGTAACTTTTGCTTAAAAATCACATCTTTTCAAGTATAATCTATAAGTTCATTCATAATTTTAGCTAACATCAATTACCAAACACCCTATTTATATCTACAGATGAATTAACTTGTGGAGTCAATAACGTTTACCTGAATTCCAGCATGGCTGCAAAGGTAAAAATCAAACTCAGTTGGGTGGCAAATATGGGAGTCAACAACTGTGCCTGAAAACCAATCAAGCAAAAAAAAAACTCAAAACAATGACAAGTTCCAAAACAGGAATGCAGCATGCAAAATCCGTAGCAAGATGCAAAGTCTAAACCTGGCAGAATGTTGCCACTCCTATCTGTCAAACTACGATTATTATGATCCACAGGGAAAAG
Source organism: Heliamphora exappendiculata (assembly GCA_034768845.1). NCBI lineage: Eukaryota > Viridiplantae > Streptophyta > Magnoliopsida > Ericales > Sarraceniaceae > Heliamphora > Heliamphora exappendiculata. The sequence continues at coordinate 1,191 of JAOTRH010216640.1, forward strand.
TCGCGTGTGGTGTCTCTTTTGCACCACAACAAAGGTTACCGGTGGCAGATAGTTCTCCTCTAACGAATTACAAGCCTAACACAATAAAGAAAGCAGGTTATTGTGTAAGAAAAAAACTTAAATATATATTAAAAAAATGGCAGCCAAACCCTTACTGGTAATAATGACAAGTCTAACCAATTGCAAAGACTGTGTGAGAGCATGTACCTTTCGGATGGCATCCATTTCGTGAAGCAGAACTTGGTTGAATTGTCCTTCACTTACACCATCTCTGCAAGACTAAAAACAAAATCAGCAAAACTAGATAGAACAGGCTTCAGTCAAACTCCGGTCTCCAAGAGCATGTATTCACCTGTAGAATATAATTCTTTCAGGCTTGAGCCCAGTTGATCTCCTAAATGCTATCAACAGTTCCCTACAAAAAAAAAAAAACAGAAATTGGAATTTCACAAACAATGAGAAGTGATGATGAAGAATTTAGAAGAGCAAGAACGGTGGCACACAGTGGTTGTGCATCGCAAGGGGTGATCACTTCTTGGAGATGTGTTGTTTAAAATCAAAGTGTTGTTTAAAATCAAAGAAAATATTTTAACTTTTAAATTTTAAAACTGAAATGCAGCAGTAATATTATAATAAGAGTTTACAAAACAGTCCTTAAAATTAATGAAATGAAATTTATATATCAAGTAATGTCTTTGATTTTTTTACCTAATCATTCCACTCTGAACAGTGCCCCTTTGGGGATCCTGATACGTTTTGTACAGATCCTGAATGATTTCTTCCTTGTGTGCTTGTGCAGAAACTAATCCTCTGTAATTCGTTATCTCAGGCCAATCCATTGAAGCCACCACCTGTAAAAAAAGTACATTGTTATTTTTATTAAAAAGTTATTTAAAAAGGGATGCCAAAGAAATAAGATGTCTGAGAACATACTGCAGCTAAAATTATTTAAAAAGGGAGCACAAAGAAGATGCTTGACAACATACTGCCGCAATAGATGGGCTTGAGTCATCCCCTGGTTGAGAATGGGTTACATCAGCTCCAAAGATAATCGTAGGACGATCAGTCACACGTGGGGTTCGCCTTTCAAGAAAATTTACCAACACGGTGTTTCGACCCCCAACCTATTGAAGTTCAAAACAATTAAACACTGGGCCATACTGTAAAAACAAATACGTTTTCAACTTGAGCAATTCGCATCTGAACATAATGATTTGGGCAACCTTCACATTGATCTTGAGAGAGACATTTTCAAGATACTGTATATTATTCTTCTGTGCCTGCCTCGGTTGACAGCACTGTGAGACAATACCCAACTCTGTTTCACACACTCTTTTGATCCTTCCTGCAAAAAAGAAACTCACTTCAGCATACCAACCATACTCTTAATAGAATTCAGACTTTGTGTAATATCAAAACAAACCATAGGACCCGCTGACATCAGGCAAAATGACAATCAACAACTGAAGTTGCTTCCCTGTCAATCCCATGCTTGCTAGTTTTGCAGTGGACCGAGCATGAATATCACGGAGAGCCTTCTCAATCTGACCAGGGTGGGCAGTTTGAACAGGAAGCAAAGGCTCGTTGAAATCCTTGCAAAGTCATCACAAGGAAACCGAGATAGTCAGCTTACTCATAGTGGAGAAGCAACTAAAATGGAAATAAATTGCTTGCACAGCCATACCATCCCCTTGTTGCGACACATGGAAACAAGGCCGTGACAGAACTGATCCAAATTCATTCTAGCCCTTGAGAAGCTGATGCACGTCCAGAACTCAACCTTGCCGCCATTAACCATTTTCTACAAAACAACAACTAAGGTTATCTAGCTAGGAAAAGAACTAGATAAGCATAATGTTCTTCAGTTCTATCCAACAAACAGGAATAAAGAACAGGAAAATTGAACATTTGATAGAACTCTAGATTTCCAAATGCCCCAAAGAATGATTTCAATTTTCTTGATGTTTTTTGATGTACGGAACAAAAGCACACGTCCAACACAAGGGACATACAGCATTAAAAACACAACCACTTCAATCTAAACATATAATGTCATCTTCAACAGGGGATGGAGAATAAGCGCAAAGAAAAAAAGCACTCAAGAGAGTAATTAGCAGTAGTGTTCTTCTGTTTCACCTTATCAATCATGTTCCACTGGCCCACCCTCGGTTCAACCCTTGCCTCTTTCCCGGTATCATGATACTTAAGCTGGATCACAAAAGCTGATATTAAACTCTTTCATGCATGGAGAAATAAACAATTCATTAACACAACTCACAGAAAACAGAAGATTACCATTGGAGGTGGAAGAACTCTTGCATCAACAGATGCAAGTTCAGGATTCACTTGAATCCCAAATTCATCATGAACGAGCTTGTCATTGTTGTAGTTATTATACCCAACCATCTGTGGGACAAACCATTGTCAAGTAAGAAACACTACGGACTGATCTAAAAGGAGAACCATTTCATCATCAAGATCTTTTGTTTTCTCAAAAAAACTGGAATAAAAAGTCACAAGATCAGCCAATCTATCTTAGACTTCACAATCCTCCTCCAGCAATTATTATCACAACATATGCATACCTGTTTAATACTCCTCTCTCTATCAGCAGGACGCTGACAGGTTGCCCTTAGCAGGGCTGTCACCTGCCTCTCATTCAACTTTTTGGAATATCTCTGCCCTTCAACAATCGTGCAAATCTATATAGAAAGTTGGTCATTGTTAGTCAAAGTTACAAGTAGAGGAAGCAAACAATGACACAAATAACATAAAGGATATCAAAAGTCGTCAAAATTTAGGAAACCTCCATTGGAAGATAAACAGGTTTTGCATCACTGCCGGCAACTATTGCTGGCAAGAATGGATATTTAAATACAATATTGTATTTCTGACGGAAATACTGAATAACTGATATCTCAGCTCCCGTGTCATCAAGAGGAAACCTGTACTTGAATAAAAGCAAATGTCAAAGGCACTGAAAATGTTGGAATAAATTTAAGTCCAAGATTTAAAAAAAATGAATTATAAATGGCAATAGAGTTAACAGAAGGAATTGTAAAAGAAAGTCATAAAAATCGTACAAGTATTCGCACAATTGTGTCATCAGAATTGTAACATTGCCCAACACAAACAAGACAATTCAACTATGAGTATCAACTTGAACATATGACAAATATATTGCCAAAATAATAAATAACCACAATGGATAAAGAAAACAAACCACAACAACTAACTCTCCAAGTAAAATAAAATGATTTAAGTCTATAATGAAATCCTTTCTGATGATTAAAAGACCTTATTCCTAATTAGCAGCAATTTAACAACTTAAGAAATGCAAATAGATTATTAACTTTATATTCTTATACTAGTACTGAGTTGTTCATGTGCTGTGCCAATTACTTTATAACTAATTTGCATGCATTAGCCTCGCATAAATAGATTAGTCAAAATCTGGGATAAAGCCAGATGTAATAATCTTTCTAATACATATACATCCAAGTGCTTGTACAATTTCTCATTTATCTTTTAATTCATTAATTAACACCACATAACATAATATTGAAAACTAAAATCAAACCTTGGATATCAATGAACAATAAGATATTTGAATGTCTTAAATCCATTGTGCATATATTTACATATATATTTTGAATATAAATCCATCCTACATGTGTTTTTATTTATATATTTTGAATATATATACATATACATTATTTTAAAATATTTAACAGATATAACAATTTTCCATTATTTACAATTTTAAAAACATAAACAATACTGGATTTGTGGCCCATGCAATGTGTGTGCAATGCTTTTTATTATAATTTATTAATTTTAGATATTTTGATAAATAAAAGTTCAAAAATAATATTTTTAAAAATTTATACAGGAAGTTTTGCAGAAAGTGGGTGGTTATGTACAAAGTAAATGGATGTGTAATTATTTTAAATTTAAATATTTAATTTAGTATTAATTAAATAAAAATTCATCATTATCCCCATTAATAGGAGTCAAAACTGTTGTATTGCTTTACAAAATTTTGTTGTTATCCCTACTCTCTCTTTATTATAATAGTATAGATTTATTATAGAGCCTTCTGCCCCATTAATAGGAGTCAAAATTGTTGTATGGCTTTACAAAATTTTGTTGTTATCCCTACTCTCTCTTTATTATAATAGTATAGATTTCCTTAATAATTTTCAGCAACACCACCTTTTAAAAATAGCAACCCAAGAATAGTTCAAAAACTAATACATTTTGCTCCATGACTATATACACAACTCACACCCAGTGGTTAACCTTGTTCATAAATATCTCAATGTCTCCTCCACTTGAAACAGGGATTTTCAAAGAAAAGCCAAACCTACAAATGTACTTGACAAAAATGCTCCTTCGCGTATTATAAAATACAACTCTTGAGTTCAGTATAGTTTAACATTTTTAGAGTTGGAATCACTGCAAACAAGAACCCAAATACATTTAATTGAATAAACAGTTGACTGAAACGCTGCATACCCAGATTTTTATGTTTCTGTGATTTTTTAATATAAAAGTGTTACAAATTCCAATAGCAAAGCATGAAGAAACTATAATAAGAGTATAAGACCATAATCCACATCAGTTGTAACTTGTAATCATGTCATGAACAGTGATCATTAGCTTACATTAACTGGCTCGCTGGGAGAGCTGACACGCCTGAAATTTTGTAACGCTTGATATATCCCGTGTGGATTACTTGAACCCTAATACCTCTAAGAGCTCTTTTGATCTGGACGGCCACAAAAGAAATCAGCAACTCTAGTAGTCGAATTTGGTAACGAAATAACATTAAACCATTTACAAACAATGGCCAGGTGACCACATAGACATTGATACTGACAAGAAATACAACTACTATCTAAAATACAAATGCAAACAAATTTAAACAGAAAAATTCTCATTAAAATGCTTTAAAGTGGCAATTATTTAAGAGACTCAACGAAAATGCTTTAAAATGATAACTCCAAAAGCATTAATTCCAATTAAAAAGTGTTTATTGAGCAAATGCGTGTTGTGTGTTTGCAATCTCATTAATTACCAACAATGTTTGGCATGTGGTTCTGCTGTAATTTGCTCCCCAAAGAATCCAATAAGAAGAGTTCAATTTTCATATTCAATGAAATCATCTCACATAGAAATCAGACTACCATCGTAAGATTCAGGTGATGAAAGCTCACTTCACACCCATGACAAAAAGCTAACAGAAGTATTGGATGCTCAAGGCTAAGCAAAATGCAAGGTAAATGCAGACATCAAATTTTTAGACTCGCCAGTAAGGCGGTGTTTGTATTGGAATTATAAGGCGGGATTGAACTATTAGTCCAAAAATAACCTTTGTATACCCTTTTTGGATGCAAAATGAAGGTCCAGAAAAATAGTCCGGATTGGGCACACAATCCCTTATAGGAGAGGTAGTTAGGGGCAGGGGGAGAGGGGTGCAGGGGAAGGGAAGAGATTAGAGAAAAAAGGGATTAACTTAAACAACAACTTTGCCCTTCAATCTTATTATTTTGCTAGGATTAGTTAGGATAACATTCTAATATCAACCTTTTACTTTGCAACATTAATAGTGACTTTTTTAATTCTGTTTTTTGTCCCTCGAACTGCTGTCAATTTTTACTTTTTCAGTCTTATATTTTTATTTTTTGGTCTAAAAAAATATTTTTTATCTTATTTTCAATTATTTTATAACATTTCAAATATGTTTTTCTCAATATGTAAAACCAACTATCTCCCTGCAAAGTGTAAATGGGCAAAACCATAATTATGTTTTATCCTTGTCTACTTATCTTTCCATTTCCCAACAAACAAAGCTTAGGAGTGGACTAAAAAGCATAGGAGTGGACTAAGAAAGAATAAATAATGCCCTCATTCCTCCTTTTGTGGATTGTGCAACATTGAGGAAGATTAGGTGCTTGGGATAGATTATGTTTATAGATAGAACAGGATACCCCATCCTAGTGTGGGGTTTGGAGTTTGGGCTTAGTTATGTACGGCCTGGTTTGTTGGTAAGATGGAAAGAGGGCCAATGGTGGATTTGTTGTAACTGATTGGGGAATGAAACTTTGAAACTTTTTTCTTCTATGTATTACACTTAATTACCCAAAAAAAAAAGAATAAACAATGCAATAGACATTTAATCCCTCACGGAAAACTCAATCTCTCTTAATCCTATCCTTCAATATAAACATGGCCTAATAGTACATTGAAACCAATTTGAGTAATTCAGCAGTCCAGCAGGGATTTAAGACAGTTTTAACAGAATTTTCAAGTATTTGAGAGTAAATAGGCTTTGGTAGTTTGTTCGGACCAGAAATAAGGCCAGTGGATGGTCAACATTTAAAGAGGCCAGTCCGGCTCATTTTTCAAAACATTGGTATAGCTAACAGCGAATACCTTAACACGATCTTGATCAGATAGATGCCTGTTCAAATCATTAATATTGAAATTCTTGGCAACAAAGTCAGAAACTAGAATTGGTTCATAAAATCCTCTCGCCGACATGTCTGCAAAATGAATGAAGATTTCCCAGAAAAGAAAAACATCACAACTTTGGAGAGGTCCATTAGATAAAACACTACTCTATTTCAAAAAAAATGTAAGAAAAGTTGTACCAATGTTTAGAGAGAGCCCCATTTGAGTTGGACGGAGACTTTGATAGAATCCTTTCCAATATTGCAATCCATCTGCAAGGTCTCCCTTGCCCAAGTTGGGAGAGAATAATGACCTTCCAACAACTGCATAACTGCAATCGAGGTAAATGAGAGAAATATCACTTCACAGAGAGAGTTTCCCTTAAAACACTACTCTATGCCATATTATCAACACTAGCGTATGGGCACATGCGATACGTGTGCAACTCGAATTATTTTAAAATATAAATATTTTAAATATTTTTGATATGAACCTATTGGAGAGAGAGAGAGGGAGGGATTGGACAGTTCCATGTAACTTTTTCCAGAAAAATGGAGTTAGAAAAATATAGTTATTAAGGGAAGTTCAGGGAAGAAAAAAAATCCACACGGGTTCAAAATTAGAGAACACCAAATGGATGTTCTCCCTTTATAAGATAGTATAGATATAGAAGTATAGACAGCATAGATAGTATAGATATAGATCAAAAGAAACAAAATAAATACTAGACATTAGAAAATTTGAGGTATATGAGAGAAATATCACTTCATAGATAGTGTTGCCCTTAAAACCACATCGAGAACTTGAATAGTTTCTTGTGGGGCATCAGGTTGTCTACCCATCAAGAATTCTCTAAGATGATGTATATCAGGTTTAGCAGCAAATTTGATTGAGACCTTAAAATCCCGGTCCTTCCTGCAATTAAAGAAATTACAGCATTAAGTTCAACTAAACTGGAAGGAAAAGGTGGGAGGACATCCACAACACACAGCAGAGGCTTTTCAACACATGCAACACTTTGTTCCACAGAAAAATATTTCTTCTATACAAATTCCATGACCAGCAATAATATAGACAAATAATCATAATCCATCAAATTATCCAAAAACAATAAGCAGAAGTTCAGTTTTCCATTTGAATTGAGAGACATAATATGTGATAATTATTTTTGTGCAATAACGATGAACACTATTTCCATCAGTTTTCATTTATATTCTGGTCTACACCAAAATATGCGCAACACATTGTGTTCGTGCCGCCTGCTACTAAAATCGCGGTGAAGCCACAAAACAGAGCGTACCTTGCCCCTTTATCTTCTTCGTCAAGCTTCACAACAAAGTCCTTGGAAGAAAAAGGCAAAGGCCCAGCAGTGTATGCCGTCTTGCCTCCATCAAAAGCTAACTGTCGCTTGCCCAAGTGCGACTCACAGTATAATTCAACCAGTTTGTTCATTATAAGACGACAAACTTTTTTCGAAGTGACTTCAGGCGAGATCGACACCTACATCATTGAGAGACAATTAGATGCGGAAGACACAAAAAAGGAAGGCCATCCGAAGAGCAAATATACACTTTAAATGCAGCACAACCATCTTCTTAAACTCAATACACTATAAGGAGATAAGTAAAGCAAATAAATATCTCATACAGAACTTACAAAACCAAATATGACAGATTATTAATACACATCCACATGAGTTGTACAAAAAACAATAAATGCATATTCCGAACTCTTTTGAAACAGAGCTTCGAAGCATTTCAAAAATGTATGAATCCATAAGAAGAAATTATGAATCCATACGAAGAAATTTCAATAACCAGCACGAAGACTGCCCCGTGTTAAGGGGTAATAAAGGCGTGCTCTACAACTATTAAAACACAGCAAACAAACAAACAAACAAACAAACATACCCAAACATATCCATGAACAAAACAAATAAGAAAAAAATAATACAAACCGTCATCAATAGAAAACAGATAAAACCAAAAAAAAACCAGTAAAGCAAAGGGAAAAGGATATAGTAACTGAAAAACTTACAAAACCATGTCATACAAACATCAAATATACCGGAAATAATACGCCAAGAAGGCCGTATACGCAGATATAGACACTTAGGAATATACACCACCAAGACAGTATCTGCAGATATATACCCCTCCACACAAACCCAATAAATGTGTATATATACACAGATGCGCACATTTAAAGACACATCAATAATATACAATACAAAATGTATATATTCAAAATTCAAAATAAGATACAAAACACAACCACGCATAGATTATACATACATATAATATATATATATATAGCTGTCACACACGAGAGAGAAACGGAAAGGCAAAAAAAGTCACATCGTAATGATGTAGATTTTTATCCGCCACTTTCACAAGGAAATGATTAGCTTTAACAACGCATTTCCGGCCGATAGTGCCGCGCCCTGGCCGGGCCGGAAGCCGCATCGCCTTCGACGACGCCGGAGGTAGCTCCGCACGTCCCTGTACGGACTGCACAGGAGCTTGGACTGCGTGCTGCGGCGGCGATGGAACCACCGGCGGCGATTGTACGGGATGGATCGAAGGGGCTGGGGCCGAAGATTGAAGCGACAGCTTCTGCTGCATCTCGCGGCTCAGAGACGCCGACGACGATGACGGCGCCATTGCAGGCGATGGTGAGGAAAGCGACGGGAACTGAGACGACGCCGGCGGTGGTGGCGCTGCCTGATAATCACCGCCTCCACGACCGCCTCCGCGACCACGTCCACCACCCCTTCTTCCACCGACACCGCCGCGTCCACCACCGCTTCTTCCACCATCACCGCCGCGTCCACCACCGCTTCTTGCACCGTCACCGCCTCGTCCACCACTACGTCCACGTCCGCGGCCCGACATAGTTCTTCAGTTCTTCAAACAGTCAGACAGGAACAGAAGGAGAAGGAAGAGGAAGCCAAATGGATTGCAAAATGGTAGAGGGAAGATCTAGGCATTGATGGTGTACTTATACGCGAGGAGAGAGAGAGAGAGAGAG
>JAOTRH010216651.1:0-10676 GCA_034768845.1 Heliamphora exappendiculata
TTAACTGATATTTAATTATTCCCTCTTTCATATTAACTAGACTTAGTATTCTTTTCTCATTAAATCTTTAAACTATCATTTAATTTCTTGCCTTTTCTTTTTTTTCTTTTAGTCAACTCGTTCTTTCTTTCTCCTTTATTACTTTATATCTTACTTTCATTTTCGTCTTCTCTTTAAGCTGTTACCAACTATTAACACATCTCTTATCCATTATACTACCATTGAATTTTCTTTCCCATTTTTCAGTTCTTTTGTACACAATTCACTTTTATTTCAATAATTCAAATAGTGAACCGATGTCGGGTGCAGCTTATAGAAACCTCTCCCTATTCCTCCAATAGACTATGTGAAACAATTGGGTAATAGATAACTCTATAACTCACCACGACACAATTACGTCCGTTTTACGGGGGCTAACCCGTGGGAATACAGTACCCAGCTTGCGCAAGTTTTCGGTCTTTCACCGCGGAGCTAGTCAAGCCCAACTTAATCACATTCACATCAATCATCCTCGGTTCAATATTTGATTATTCATATCAGTATTCATTAATCAATTGGGAGTTCATCTCCCCAATTCAATTTCATAACTATTTAATCTCACTTCACATTCACAACCATTACAGTATTTCGTTTTTAATTCCATATCATCAAGTTTCAAGTTAAACTTTGTAGCATTTTCTTTTATACTATAAATTCATCAAACACAACGTTCATGGAATTACAAGATTGAGATTTGTATGCTAAATAAAATTAAGCATGGATGAACCAAAGCTTCCATAACTATTTCAAATTTTCTTACTTAAGGTACAAATTCAATTTAAATTCTTTGAGCAAACAAGTTGTACCTTTATTTAATCGCATTATTTCATTCATCATTAGAGTATTCTAGTTTTTTTTTTTTTTACCATAGAACTCCAAGTCATGAATGTGTCAAGAGTCTCATATTTTGTTAACTCAATTATTCGTTCAAGTCGAGTTAATAATATCTAAAGTTTCAACATCTTATAATTATCTCAAGTTAATAACATCTAAAGTTTCAACATCTTATAATTATCCCATTATAATCAAATTAGACAATCTTAGTATCAATTTTCCATGATTGCCAATTCATTCTTCTTTTATATTGAACCAATAAATAGATATAACATTATTTATTAAGAGCAATTAGGATACCCCATTTTCATAGTTAACCCAAGAGTTTAATTTATCTAGCACAATCAAATTTTCTTAGTTTAGAGTTCTTGTATTTTGGTTTCTCACATCACTATATTCTTCCCAGATCTGAACATTCACAACCCAAACTCAAGCTGAGTTTAATTTATCTAGCACAATCAAATTTTCTTAGTTTAGAGTTCTTGTATTTTGGTTTCTCACATCACTATATTCTTCCCAGATCTGAACATTCACAACCCAAACTCAAGTTTAAACTCTCAATCTCCTGAAATTTTCTTGTAAAATAATTTAAAGTGGTTAATAATTTTGATGTCTAATCCCAACCATTTACTAGATTTTTATTAAACTCAAGCTTTGTTTCAACCCAAATTAAAACTTAAGTAAAAATCCCATACCAATCTCATAATCTTAACCCTTTACTGAATCTCAATTCTTTAACTCTATCTTCAATCTTAAGTTTTTACTTTCCAAACTCATCGCGCCTTTACACAAAATAGTACATAACTGAATAATACAATCCCAATCCCCAGAGATTTATTCAAAAAGTCTAACTCTTGTAGTCAACCCTTTTTTTTAATCTAAAGTTCACTATCTCGACCATCCATATCTTTAATAAGTTTTCTTGAAGAGAAACATAATTTAAACCCATGAGCTTAAATTTTAATTATAAAACACCAATTCCTAGGATTCCTGAACTCTCATACCATGAAATTCATGACCAAAACACTATTGTCAATTCCTCAGATTCACGTACTCCGTTTACATATAAATCCGAAGAAATTTGACGTCAACTCAGGCATTCTACATTTCACCAATTAGGATTGAACTCATTCAATTAACTTAACCTTTATGAGATTTAAACCTCCAATAGCCCAACTCGGTTTTGTGTTCTAATTCTCTCCAACTTTAACTCAAGATCACAAATTCATTTCTCTCCTCAAAATTTATATCTAGGGTGGTTTGTTCATTTTCTCACTTCTCCTATTTATTTATCCTTTTGACATAGCTTCCGTGAACACAAACCAATTATACCAAAACTAACTAGGGCTTAATTAAACTTTCCAAATCTTTTTAAGGTTTTGATGGTATATGAACTTAAAATCAACACAAATCAGATCAAAACACCAGGATTAGTCAGAATCCTACCTTTCGAAGTACCCGATCTCAAGATTTTGCCAAAGATAAAAACCCCAGGTTACGACCAGTTGGGGTCGAGGCTTCGTGAAGCTTCGAAGTTGTTAATTACATTTCGATGCTTCCCCGATGGCCTCCGAATTGAGGTCTCGATCCACCAATTACTGAAAATAATTTTGTTTGCAAAGCCTGGAGCCCGCCATCACTGGTGATACGGAAATGGCACAAAAGAAGAAGATGGAGAACCGACGAAGAACCGAGGAGGTGCGGCTTAGGGGTTTGGGGCCTCACAGAACCAGAAATTTCACTATTCGCCAATAAACTTGGAACCCTAGGTCCGGCTACCATGAAATTCAGCCTTTCCAAATTTAGCTTCGTGAGGTTCTAGCGTGCTGCTCCTATGCTATAATGCTTGAATCCCAGTCGGGAGCTTGCAATTCCGTATAGCGAACCTCCAATTTCTTGAGAGAGATTAAGTTCAAAAGCTCCAAAAACTCTCTAATGGAGGATGATTGAAAATGGAAAAAGGGAAGAAGGGTGAACTCTGTGGCGGGTGCAAGGGTGATTTTTCCCTTTATTCAATTTAATTTTGCTGCCTCTTCTCACCATCTCTAATTATTCATGAGCTTTTGATCAATGGAACAAGAAAGTGAAGAAAAGAAAGAATGACGCACAGAAACAGGGGAGAGGAGCTGCATCGGGTTGGGGAGAGGTTTTGGGGCTTGTGTTGTGAAGACCTTTGGCTATTTTATTTTGTTCCCACAAGTCTAGAACCTTCTCAATTCAAGAATCAATGGAAGGAGAGAAGACCAGAGGCTTCGGCGCCGCCCAGTTCAAAAAAAAATTTCCCCCTTTTTTTTAGGTTTCTCTAGAGAATCACACACTTTAAGCCTTGTTTGCTCCAATAATTTATAGTGTACTAGTATTCCCAACCATTAAGGAATCCTTAGACCCAATTTTAATTTAAATGACCTTACTTGATTTAATCGTAATTAATTGTTCCGATAATTTATTTATGTTAAATTACTTAACCCAAATAAAATAAAATAAAACAAGCGTACTACATTATGATTCGAAACCTCTTCCGATAATTTAATTACGTCATAAAAAATAAAAACGTACTTGGTTGCTACAGACCCGGAGTTTCCTTTTCATTACTTCTTTCACGACGAGGGAACCATGTCTGCATCAGTTGAAGTGGTGGAATGGGCTCTAAAATCGAAGTTGTTAAATAGAGAGTTGAAGACATGGAACTCAGAGAAGTTTGGTAAACTTGACGCGCATAAGGATAAGGTTCTTGTAGATATTCGTTGCGTAGATGCTAAGTGGTTGGGGTTATTCTCGATACGGATAACAATCAAAGGGTAAATTTGAGTAGGGAGTTTGATAGATTGGCAAAGTTAGAAAAAATAAATTGGAGGTAGAAATTTCAGGCTCTTGTTGAAAGCGTGGGACAAAAATACACGTTTCTTCTATAGGATGGCTAATGCTCATATATGGGCTAATTTGATTAGGAAGCAAGTCCTTCTATTGGATGAGGAGAATGTTAGGGTGGGCGGACGTCAAGCCACTCTCCTTAAAACATTAAAATCCTTCCTTTCGGTGCTTTGTAGAGTTTTATCGTAGATTGTTTTAGGATGAGGGTGGTTATTGGTTGGATGTCACGTCTTAATGGGCTTCAGTTGGAGTTCATCTCAATAGAAGAGGTGGGATAGTTGGAGCAACCTTTCTTTAAGGAAAAGGAGGTTCAAGCTTTGGGAGAGATGAATGGGGATAATGCCCCAAGTTTGAATGGCTTTCTTCTATCATTATTGAGGTGTGGTTAAGGGAGCCATTATGCGTATGCTTCACTCCTTCAGTTCTAAGATTTTTATAGGGGTGTAAAAAATGCCCAAGGCCTACGGGTTGCCTTGGCAGATCTATCACTATAGCAGCCCAGCCTTTGCCCGACCAAGGCCTAAGCCCGAAGAATAGTGGATGAGCCTAGGCCTCACCCTTGAAGCCCGTGGGCCACCCCAATACCGGCCCGTAGGCTTGAGGCTAAGGTCTGGCCTGAACCTTCCCACCGAAGCCCAAAAGTACCTCGGCCCAAAGCCTAACCCGAGGTTCAACTTGATTTTTTTAAATTTTATTATATGTAAGAAAAATAAATGTATAAGAATTAAATAATAGTAAAAAATAATGATTATTAGTAGTCTATATTTATAAACTAAAATAAATATAATAAAGACTATTATTTATTAAATTATAAGTTAGTTTATAAATATAAACTTATAATAATTTATTGTTTATTACATTATAAGCTAGTTTATAAAAATAAACTTATAATAAATCTTTGTTTATTAAATTGTAAGTAGTTTATATTTATTTTTTAAATAATAGTAAAAAATAATGATTATTAGTAGTTTATATTTATAAACTAAAATAAATATAATAGAGACCATTATTTATTAAATTATAAGGTAGTTTATAAATATAATAATTTATTGTTTATTGCATTATAAATTAGTTTAGAAAAATAAACTTATAATAAATCATTGTTTATTAAATTGTAAATACCATTGTTTTTAAAATTATAAGTGAGTTTATAAATGTAAATTTATAATAAATCATTACTTATTAAATTATATATACCATTCTATTTTAAATTATTATACACAGAAGTAATTAAAAAATAGTGATTACTATAAGAGTTTACAAACTAAAATAAATAAGAAACACATAGACATAGTATATAAAAGCTATTTTCTAAAATAATAACAAATATTTTTTTTAAAAAATAAAAAGCCCAGCCCAGGTCCGTGGCCTTGGCTCGAGGCCAAAACCCAAGCCCGAGCCCGAGCCCGAGCCCGAGCCCGAGCCCTTATATCCTTAGGGCTTGACCTGAGCCTCCTCATACCAAGAAAAGCCAAGTCTGGCCATGACCAAAATTTGTCGGGAGCCCATCAGGCTCGGGTTGTGCTCGGACCAGACCAAGTGTGTGCCAGGTCGGGCCAAACTGAATTGAAGTGGTGCAATGTATCTTGGGGATTTTAGACCTATTAGCTTAATTGGTTCAGTTTATATGCTTCTAGTTAAGGTTTTGGCATCTAAGTCAGAAGTCTTAAATTCAGTGATTTTTTAGGCACTTAACTCCTTTGTAGGAGGCAATAAGATTCTAGACATTGTGTTGGTGGAAAATAAGTGTATTGATTCTCGTTTTACAAGTGAAAAAACGTACAACCATATGAACTGGGAGTTTCTCCTTTATCTTTTACAAATGATGGGTTTTGGTGAGAGGTGGAGGTTGTGGATTTGTCTCTATATCCCTTCTATGCCTCTCCCTATGCTTGTAGATGGTAACTCGACTAGGTTCCTCCTGTCCTAGACCTTGAGCGGGCTGAGGCAGTGGAATCCTCTTTCCACATTGCTTTTCATTATTGTTATGGAGGAGCTTGGTTGGTTGCTTCAGAGTACAGTTCAGGGTGGTCTTCAAGATAGGAGGTTAGCACGGTGCATGGTAGGTCATTGACAGTATCACATGGTTTTTTTTTGCTTTGAGCCTGTGTCAAGCCTTCAAGTAAATCTAGCCAAGTCAGAGATTGTCGCGATTAAGAATGTTCTGAATGCAGGGAGCATGGTTAGTATTCTACTGTAAGCTTGGAACTCTTTTGAAAAGCAGTCATCGTATAACTGTTAATCTGGTCTACAAGCATAACATAAAAAGCTCCCTTTATGCTTCTGTGCTCGTCAACCATGTCTCTTTTTCTCTCGCGAGCCCACTCTACTCTAACACTATCTATCCTTAGAATCTCAACCAGTTTGATAAAGATAGGCGCGTAGTTTTTTTGGTTGTTCTACTATACTATACTAGGCCGTTAACCAAACATTTCACGACATGAGCTATTGACAGCCATGCAGCCTCATTAGCGACTCTCCTTTGTCTCACTCAACCTATCAATACTTCGCGAGTCCATTAATGGGAACTACCTTCACGCAAGATCTATATATCTCCGATCTCTAGTGGTGGTGTCAGATTCTTTCTTCTAGGTCTTAGGACTCAGACGAAGAGCCATTTATAGGCTTATTGGCTCCGTAAACTAAGTTCAATGGATGATTTATAAAAATTCGGCCAACACCAGTCCTTTGACTGATTGTTGTGGTAAATAATTGAGTGGAAACTTTGACGAGGCAAAAACCCATTTTCCATTCCAACCTTTAAGAAATGGTGTTGATAACATATGTTTGATCAAATGAAAGAAAGGAGACGAAAGGAGACTAAGGCATGACGGCTTTGCTTGAGATTGAAATACTTATTTGGGTCTTTCGTTAGGGGCACACTTTAAGGAAAAAGTTGGCTGGGATGTAGTGTTGGAAAGGTTTTAGAGCATGTTGACCAAATGGAAGCGACAATATATCTCTAAGGGAGACCGTCTTACTATTTTTAGGAGCACTCTTTCCATCCTCCAGACTTACTTTTTGTCGGTTTTTATACTATTTTGGGATTTGTGGTTAGGAGGTTAGAGAAAATGCAAAATATTCTGTGGGGTGGGTTGGGTGACTGTTTCAAGTACCATTTGTTGGATGAGGATATAGTATGCCTGCTCTTTTGTGAAGGTAGAGGGCCTTGGTGTTAGGAGGTTGGTGGCATTTAATAAAATTCTCTTGGAAAAGTGGTTTGCAGAGATTTGTTTCGTAGAGCAATGACTTTTAGAGAAGGGTTATTAAGTCCAAGTAAGGATCCTTGATGGGAGATCTGGCCACCCTCAAATGGGTTGCTTGTGTAGTAGATGCTTGTGGATGGGAATCAACAAAGTTTGGGATAAATTATCTAAGGATATTTTTTTTGAGGTTTGTAGTGGGGATCAAGGTCGTTTTTAACTTGATGTTTGGTGTGAAGATAAGCCTTATATACAGTGTTTCCTGTCTGGTTATGGATAAAGCGGTTACAATTGTAGATTATGCTTGGAGGGATTTTGGCCCTTGCTTCTTAGAAAGTAGGCTAAGGAGGGAAGTTCAAGATTGGGAGTTGGGGATCAGTTGCCGACTCTTGTAGGTTCTTGTATGAGTATAAAGGTGCTGGAGGAATAGTGGACTCAGTTAGATAAAGCGGGGATTGGAGTAGGAAATTTACTACCAAATCTTTCTACCGGTGCTCACTAGGTGACATGAGGACATCTTGTCCATGGAAGAGTATCTGGAAGGTGTGAGCTTATTTGAAAGTGGATTTCTTTGGTTGGTATGTTGCACACCTAAAGATCCTTACCATCAATAACTTAATGAGGGGCCATATTTGGATTAATTGGTGTTGCATGTGCAAGAAGGAGAGTGAGTCGGTTTTTTATCTCCTGAATCACTGCAATGTTGCTAAGAAATTTGGGGGTTTGCTTTGATATTTTACTATGGTGATTGGGTTTTTGAGAACTCCGATGTCTTGTTCGGTTGGAAGGGGTAGAATATCGAGAAGTAAAAGAATGGCATGGCTTTTAATTCCGTTGTTTGATGTTGTTGATTTGGTCAGAGCAGAATAAAAGATCTTTTGAGTGAGCCAAGTTGCCGTTGTACAAATTGAATGGTATCCTGCTTTAACTGGCTGTTTGAACGAGTAGCACTGTTAGTGGATGATATAAATGATTTTTTGAAATATTTTTCTCTGTGTTGATCCTTTTTGTGGAGGGTTTTGTTGCATTTCTCCTTTTGTGGGAGCTCTTTGTCCTTCTCCCTTTTTGTAAGGGGTTTTCCTAGTTTATACGGGTGACATTCGCTTAATACCCTTTTATAAAATCTTACTTCTCAAAAATATAAGTCTGCAAAGAAAACAAAAGAATAGGTAACTTATGAAATGTAAGTACAGTATCATATTAGTAAGATCATCCCTTGGATAAAGCTGAGTTGGTTTCTAAAAGAATCATGTTATGTTCTCAGATGTATTAGGTGGGTTTGCTAGGGATTTGGGTATGAGGTTTTGTTATCATTTGAACCAATTTACTCACCTGTCAGAATCAGATTGCTAAATTGGATTTAACACAAGATATCCCGAATTGTAATTGTGCTTTGCATAAGTCTTTAGCTTGTCATTGTGGCCGAGAGGATTGTCCTTATCGGATCTTGATGTCGCTTAGAGTTAAGTTTTAAAATTAGTTATGTTTTTGGTTTGTTTATATATATATATATATATATATATATATTGGTTTGGACAATATATTGTATCATTGTATGTTTATTTATTTATTTCTTTATTTACCTATGATGTGCCACACATACTTCAATTATCTTGAATTCTGACATGGCCCTATTGATTGGTGGCACCCGAGCAAAGGGAATTAGGCTTTAGCTTAAGTTCCCTGTATAAATCCCACTTCTTTCTCATTTCATGGACTGTTGATGGAAGAGAATCAAGAGATACCTGACTGTTTTGTTATTTCCCTTTCCTTTCCTTCCTCTTCTGCATCCCTGCTGCTGTTATATATCTGCAGCTTCACATCTCTGTTGTAGGTATTTCTCACCTTATCCTTTTCTTTTTCCCTCCTTCCCTGTTAATTATTTTCTCTGATACTTCATCTCTGTATTTCTCGTCTGCATCTTTATCCGGGTTTTCTTTGTTGTATCTTCTCCATTTTCAGCATCTTCTTCTCAGCAGATGTTATTGCTGCCACCTTCTTCCTCCTCTTCCTCTTCTACTTCCCCTCTATTTCTTCTTTATTTTATATACTAATTGTCCCTCTCTACACACTGTTTCTTCTTTTCTGTAATTGCCTTTTGCTCTTGCGCTGGTGCTGCTACTGATTTATTCCTCTCCTTTGCTACTGCTGATCACTCATCTGCTACTGCTGTCCTCTTTTATTTACTGGTGCTGCAACCTTCTTTCCTTCATTGCTTGGTGCCGCACTTTGGTTTGAATATGAACTTTTTGCATGTAAGAAACTTCCGGTTTGTTACTTAACAGGGTTTGAATTAAGTTCTGTTAGTTGGTTTACTCTCCTAACATCTTTGCTTATTTCGTGGCTGCATGATTGATTATTGTTTGTCATCTTCTTGAGATTGTATACCTGCCGGATTTTGGGAGTTTGGGCTCTATCTTGAAGTACTCCAATTTGAGTCAACATTATTCATATTTTGTAAACCTAGGACACATTAGATATTGTTTGCTTGCAGGGGTTTACTTCTAGGTTGCCTATACAAACATAAACTTCACACGATGATATTCTCCTGCCAAGATTTATAGCCATCTGTATGGTTGGAAAATAGGTTTGCCTAATCTGTTCAGCCCAGTGCTAATCCCAGTTTCAACCCTAGTCCCACTGTGGAGCCCATAGGAAAAGTATACTGCTTCAGGAGTCAGATGGTTCAACACTTCAACTGCTTGACTTTATCAGGCAGTCGGTGGTAACTGGTAAAAGTAAAACAAAAACAAAAACAAAACAGTTATAGCAAATTCCTTTCGTTTTCTTTTTTTCCAAGATCTGGTAGAACTTAACTAATGATAGAGTAGTTCTAGCTTATGAAATAGTCCATGTTCTCAATTCTTTTTGGGCTGTATAAGGAGAGGTCTCTTTTTCCTGTCATGGCACCCGAACTCCAGAGATTATGCTGTTGGACATTCTCACTAGGCTTTCTTTTGGAGGTTTGTCAACATTTAGTTGTGCGACAATGCCATTTGGATCTTTCTTTTGATGTCATCATGCGCCACCAGCTCTATTTTCATCCATTGTCGTGATTCTTACTGAACTTCCATGGGCATCTTTCAAGTTTTCTCATCCCCCATTTCACATCTGAACTGGTGGTTCAACACCCAAAAGGAGTCTGAACCTAAAGCCTTTTGGGTCGCGTCAAACAGCACAACTACTGCAACCCATTTTCTTCTCGGAACCATCAATGCTGCAAGTTTTACCAATTATTGGTACTTCTAAACCTTCTTATTATGACTGGTTGACTGTTTGAAAGGTTCAAACAATGAGAATCATCTCAGTTCGTCTCAGTTAGAAAGTACAGGTCACAACTTGTTTATGGTATTGCCATACCATTAAAATCAAAATTTTGGCCTTGAACCACTTCCTCTGTGAAGTGTGTGCTCGAACGAAATGGACTTGGCATATTCTTGTTACTAGGAATTCACCCAAACATACAAATTGACCAAAGCCCTGTTCCTTTCTTGGGCCATGATTTCAGATAAGGCACCTAGGATAAAAATCCCTAGACTTGTTTTGGGAACTACCTTGACAAATTCTACACTGAACATTCATATTTCAGACTTGTTGGGAAACTATCACTTGAAATGCCATTATGCACTGTGAATGAAAGAAATTTGCAGCTCCACCCCACAGTCCTGTTTCCAAAAGATGGCGCGTGTATGTGTTTGGGGGGTGTATGTGTCCCACGGGAAGAGGGGG
>JAOTRH010216662.1:0-10676 GCA_034768845.1 Heliamphora exappendiculata
AGATTCCAACCGTGGATATTTTAATCAGAAGAAGGAAAACCGAATTAAAATTGGGGTTTGTAAGGAAGCTAAGGAGTCTTTAGATCATTTCTTGATCCATTAAAGATTGTCAATAATTGGCCACTAGTTAGGTCATCTGGGGTATCATTGGCATTTGTAAAAGAGCCGTGGTTTCCGTCATATTTGGTCTATTATGTGATACACTCTTATTGAAGGAAAAGGGAAGCACTCTACTAATCTACTGGTATTTGGAGAGAAATCATTTTAGACTTGGATCCCTCTAGCTCACCTTTGTTTATGTCATGTAGATGAAAATAGCCTATCAGCTATCACACAATAGTTGAATGGCATGAGTATGCAAAGGAAACCTAAGCAGACATAATTTCTGTGGAACTTGTGAAAGTACTTGGCCATTGTCTTAGGTGGTTGATGGTCTAGCATGTTAACATCATGAAAAGAGTGAAGAGGAGACAAATAAAACCTAGCTGAAGCTGAAAAGTTGTGTCAGAAAATATAAAGACCATGTGCAATACTACAAGGCCCAAGCCTGAAAAGGTCGATAGGTGTACTTGAAGATACCGAATATGGTGGAAGATTTGGGTAGACGCCTGGCACGATCTCAAACACTAAAACAGTTAGACTAATTGTTTTAACATGTACAACAGGAACAAGCCAACTCAAGGGCAATACTCGAGACTTGAGAGTCGAGAACAAATTTCATGTAGCTCTTCTCTTTTCAGCCATCGCAATAATCAATTATAAAGAATCCACTTTTACTTGGAACTTAGTTGTAACTTCTTTCCTCTCAATCAATATTCTCTTTCCTTCTTTTTAATCACGAAGTTAAATTTAAAGTTCTCACTGAGGCAAAAAAGAAACTAAACCTAACATTCTCACAATCACCTAGTGATGCGGATAATATATAGTATTATATTCTTAGATTTTATTCGTTTTTCTTATATTAGTAAGGTATTATATTATTTAGATATTATATTATATTATATTAACAAATCAAACCAAACATTTGTTCCAATCAATTGGGATTGGGTACATGAATTCTTTTACGCTATTCTACTCAATTAAAGGCTATATATTGAGTTAATTTTAATATGTTCATATTTTTTTCTTCATACAGCATCCCATGTCAATTTAGGTCTACTCATCCCCTTAGTGTTTTCATTACTCATAATTTTGTCGCTTTTTCTAACTATTGCATCAACCGGCCTACGTTGTATATGTTCAAACCATATTAATCTATTTTCTATCAACTTGTCCTCAATTGATACAACTCCTACCATTTTATAAATTTTTTCATTACTAATTTTATATTTTTTAGTCTTACCACACATCTACCTTAACATTCTCATCTCTACAGCACTTATCTTATTTATGTGATCTTTCTTAACAGTCCAACATTCTGTCTCATATAAAATCGTCGGTCTAATAGTTGTTCTATAAAATTTTGCTTTTAATCTTGTAGGTATCTGTCGATCACATAAAACTCCAGAAGCACTACTCCACTTGAGCCAACCAACTTTAATTCTATGGGTTACATCATTTGCAACCTCTCCATTTTAATTAATAATCGAACCTAGATAACGAAAATATTCACTCATAGGTATCTCTTAATTTTGAATCTTTACTCTTTCACCATTTATACTCCTATTACTGCTAAAATTATATTCTATATATTCAGTTTTGTTTCTACTCATTCGAAACCCTTTTGAGTCCATAGCTTCCCTCTACATTTCTAGTTTAGCATTAACTCTACTCTTAATCTCATCCACTTAGACAATATCATCAACAAACAATATACACTATGGGATCTCATCCTGAATATGTTTAGTCAATTTATTCATAACTAAGACAAAGAGAAAATGACTCAAAACCGATCATTGGTGTAATTTTACTGTAGTTGAAAATTTACTTGTTTCTCCTGCAGGTGATCTAATTGTGGTGGCGGCTCCATCATACGTGTCTCTTATCACATCAATGTAACCCTTTGTCACTTCCTTTCTCTCTAACGCCCACCATATGATATTTCTAAGCATTCTATCATAAACTTTTTCTAAATCTATAAAAACCATATAAAGATCTCTCTTCTTTTCTCTATATTTCTCTATTGATATCCTTCGTAGGTGGATTGGTTCTATAGTTGATCTACCAGGAATAAAACCAAATTTAGATATCATTTCTGTTTCTAGTAATTTAGGATATTATATGATTTTATTTCCTTTAATTAAGGATTCAAGTTTCTTTTTTTAATTAGGGTTTAAGTTTATAAATAAGAAAATCTTTCAATGTATATGATAGATTTTGATTAATAAAGATTGAGTATTATGTGATCTCTCCCTCCCCTCTCTCTTTTATTCCCTAATTTTTGTTCTTCTCTCCTAATTCCTAATTCCTCTTCTTCTCACCTAGTGGTTCTACATCACCTAGTCAGACCAAATTGTCAAGCCATGCTCGGTGGTATGGTAACGAATTGGTCCACTACAAAAACAAGACTTCATGAGTTCACAGACTTGGGCAGACAAAATATAGTGGAATCATATTTGAGTTTTCACTTAAGTTTGTATGGACTCTGACCTTATGCATGCAATAATGGAATTAAAAGTTTGATCTATTGATGAATGGTAGGGTTGTTGGGACTTGGAAAACTATAAGATTATATGAACAGGGTTCTTTGAGTTGTGCATAGAGGTCCATCATTCTGATAGTTTCTCTTGTTATTTACGGGTGTCATGGCTAACTACTCCAACCATTACATTTACTATTAACACGCCTTGTATCATCATGGGTCTGTCTTTTCCCAGTCGAAAAGGAGTATGGGCAGTGATCAGAGAAGATCATACAGTCATAGGACGATCCGGAGTGATCTGGGTAGATCGGACCATCATGCCAGATGATTGAGAGTGAATGACAGCAAGCGTACCAATAGAGAAAAACAATGGCACACAACGAAGATCCAATGGTTCTTTTGAACATGTGTGCGGGCCCAAGAAAGCATTAAATTTCACCATGTTTCCCACCGCTCCACTTAGTTCATAAATTTGAAGAATCTAATGAGAATAAGTTTTGCATCCAAGGCCATGAAAAGGAAAAACTTTAACTTCAATTCAGAAAATTGTTGTAATTAGGTTCGTTTAGGTGAAGTTTCGTTATCAAATTCCGGTTTTATCTTTCTTTCACTTTCCCTACTTTTTTGAGAATCCAAGAAAATAGTGTAAAGAGAATTTCACCAGACGAAGAATAATCGCGAGGAAAACACGCACCTCGGGACTGGACTTTGTTTGCTTCTGCGACATATCGAGCTTCGATTTCTCTAACGTCACCGCGCCGAAAGCGCCGTACTGTCCCTTCATAACCGGACCGTACATCGTAGACGACGAAGCCGACCCCGGCGATGCTCTTAGACATCGTTCTAATCCAGCTATGGTTTCTCCGTCAACGGCCTCCGCCGCCGACGATGCCCTAACGACCAGAACCTTCCGGATCTTGACGTAAACCGGCCGTGACTGGTGAACGTGAATGGGCAATAGGGGTTTCGACGATAATTTTCTGGTGGTTGAGATGGTTTGGGTGTTGATTGGCATGATTTGTGCCGCCTGGAACACTGTGTGAGACATTTTCTTGCTCTTTCTTGTTTGGATAGAGAGAATCTTCTCAGATTTTCATGGTTTGACGCAGAAAATGATAGGAAACAAGGAGCGATTTGGGTTTGGTTTCGTTGGATTTCGTTTTGGAGAGAGAGAGAGAGAGAGAGAGAGAGAGAGAGAGATAAGGACATTCGGGTACGGGTAAGGGTCAGGGTACGGGTAGGGTGCGGGTACGGGTACGGGAGTTTTAGAGGCTGGCCGACTACGCGACAAACCTGAACCACCAAATAAATCGAATGCCGACTCGGACGAGTTGCCCACCCGCCTGGTTACCCTCGACTAGAGATATTTTTTGGTCTATTTTTTTTTATCATAGAGATTTTAAATACACAAAATACTTTTAATTGAATCCCCTAATTTTTTTATAACGAAAAATTAATGAATAATCTAATTTATAAATTTTATACTATTTTTTATCTAATATAATATTTTTTAACGAGAAATGTTTATTCTCATAAAACTTTTTCAATGATAAATCCTTTATTAATGTGTAAGTTTTTTTAGAACAAAAATATTTTAAAATTAAATATGATAATCTTGTGATTAAACTTGTGAAAAAGATTTTTTGATTATCATCAAAATCATTATCTGTTTGATATGCAAATAGATAAATTTATTTATCTTATTGTAAGCATGTATAAAAAATACAGATAAATTTATTTGTCTTATTGAAAGTACATGTAAAGTATTATGACTGAACATATAAGTTTATATATTTTTTTGTAAGCACGTACAAAGAATTAAAATAAATTTATCCGTACCTTTTTCAAAATATGTATAAAGAATACAGATAAATTTATCTATCTTTTATTAAAAACACGTGTAAAATATACAGATAAATTTATTTGTCTTATTAAAAATACGTATAAAGAACACAGATAAATTTATCTGTTTACGTTATCTGTGTTGATATGCAAACAGATAAATTTATCTGTTTGCATATTAAACAGATGAATATTAAACAGATAAATTTATTTATTTGTTATGCAAAATAGATAAATTTATTTGTTTGATGGTATTTTCAGGAGAAATTACACAGTTGGACCTTGCGCGTTAAATTTTTTTGTTTATGAATCTTATGCGTTAAAACTTATTTTTTTATACCTTTGGCTGAAATCTCTTTTTTTATAATATGAAATTATTATTAAGAACAAAATTCTAATATTTTCTTCTTTGAATCCTAACCTCTTTATTTCTCCTTCCTCAGTTTTGGCCATCAATGGCTGTATCGGCGACTGCTCTCTCACCCCTCCATGACCATGTCGGTGCTCCTTCACCCCTCCCCGCGGCCTGCTACCCCTCCCCGTCTCATGCACAACACACGCTGCCCTCTCCCCTTTCCCCCATTCTCTCTTTCTCTCCATTTCATGTCGCACAGCCACAAGCTTTCCCCTCCATTCTCCCTCTCTCCCTTATCTATAAATCCTAGATCTAGGAATTAGGGTGTAGAAAAAGCAAAGAGGGATGATGAAGGAGAATGTGGAGGGCAACAAGACATGGGGATGGGAGAAGATATTCCTAAGAATTTCTTCAATAGGAATATCTTAATACATTTAATTCAGATACCGTCAAATTCACATGATAAAATATTCAAAACTACCTTAGAGGATTTACAAACCCTTGGATGTCAATACAACACATGTTCTATAGAAGATAATAGCAAACATCACCGATTGCTTCCTTTTAAACTCCATGTTATTGGGTTATCTCCAAAACTTGAAACAAGTGTACACAAACAGCGTGAGCCAAGACTCAATAGGATACAACTATACAAGAATAAAAGTATGATATGTATAAATAAAAAATAAAAGAAACCATCATCATGATATATATACAAAGTTTTCTAATCAAACTACTGAGAACTCCAAAAAATACATTTTCTTATGGTTTATAAATAACTAATATAACTTTCACCTTTCACCGATCCTTTGCAAGTTCCACAACTTCCTCTTCACGAATTTACTAACCCCATAATGCCACTCAAACCCAAATTCTTTGCAATAAAAATGCCACACGACTATTACTACCACTAAGGCTACTAAAAGCCACACAGGCTAATCATTTGGTAGGTATGTATTTACCTACACTAATTCAAAACATACTACTTGCCACGATGTAACGTATACATATAATCTATAAGTTTACGTACAAAACTTCTTACACTCAACTAATTATTCAACCTCTAGTAAATCATGATCAATTACATTCTTCAACAATTTAATTAGACGTTATGTTAACCATAATCAATACATCTTTCCCATGATTTACCAATAACCATTTTTTCATTTCCCAGTCAACACAACCAAGCAATTATAAATTCTCACACATTGCCTTTACTATCAAGCCAACTCAAGACACTAATAGGTAACCCATGGGTTTTATAATTACTAACACAACCATTATCAAACAACAACAAATTGGAATATAAACCATTACTTCACACATTGCACTCTTTTACAGTCTTTCATCGAAAGATAGACAACCCAACCCAATTATTCACACCATTTCGGGAATACCATCTGAATGGTAGAGCACCCCTGCACTCTTTTACAGAATTAACCGAAGGGTAGGGCACCCATCTTGCGCAAGTTTTCAATCTTTTACCGTGGAATAATAGAAGCCTAAATTAATTTAATAACCATCTTAATATGTATGTACAATATATCATCAATAATATCGGTCTCTTAACCATTACTATGATTTTCACCTAAACACCTCATGTACTCACTATATGGTCAATAATTCGATTATCATAATAATCATCAATAACATTGGTTCCTGATCATTGTTACGGTCTTCACCCTATTTATCTCATACATCTACTGCATGGTAATTTATCCAAATCATAACATTAATCGACGATTAACTCGATTTTAAACTATCACGAGGATTTCACACAAAATTTCCCATTCAAACATACTTTCCAAATTGTTGAAAAGATACATTCCATTGATAACGCAACTCCGGATTTATCCACACTATCATAATCTCATCATCCAGACCACAAACTCAAGTACGTTAACCCTCCATAGGAAACCCACAATGGTAGATCGCACCCAAGGAAAAACCTTTTAGAAAACCTACTTTGCATCATTTGCTTCAAACAAAACTATTTTCCCCAAAATGGTTTTAGAAAAGAGAGTTAAACTATTTGAAAGAAAAACTCTTGGGGCTTTCATTTTATCATAAAAAGGGTCCCGAAACGAAGCCCGAACGAAGTGATACTTTTTATTTAAGGAAAACAAAATATTATACCTAGTTCAGGTAAGTCTGCTCGAGTGGACTCACCATCGCTCGAGTGGCCACGTGGCCAAGACTAAAATCCTTTTTCTTGGGTAACAAACCGCTCGAGCGAACCCCCCACCGCTCAAGCGGCCTCTTACCTGAGACTAAACCAGCAAAACTTGCTATTAAAACCCTAATTTCCCAAACCAAAGCTTTTCTCAATGAAAAGATATCCAAGGCATAAAACATAACTAAAATCAATTTAAAACCAAGTATATATACTTAAAACTCATTCCCAAACCTTACAAACCTCCCAATAAGATTTAAACCAAATCAAACATCCACCTAACTCACTATTTGTTAAAATTCCCGCGATTAAACCATAATTCTCAATACATATACACATTCTAACATGCATACCCCAGTTAATCCTTCATTCTCTCATTTAATCCCATTAACACACCCAAAACTCAAATCTCAACATCTCCCCCAACTAGGGTTTTAAATTTGAAACAAAAATTCAATATCTATTCACACCCATCTTCACATACCCCAACTAATTTCATAAACAAAACTCAATTTATTCCAAATCCGAACTCACAATCCCATAAAGCTATGGTTTTCAAAACAAAGAGGGTTTCAACTCATTTTTCTTAAATAAAAGAAATCAATCACATATCCACGCAATTTATTCAAGATTAGTTGATATTCTACCTTTTAAGTTAAAAATTTGAAACTTTAATTACACCGATTACCCGCGGGAGGACCCGAACTCGCCAAATTGAAAATCTACTCGGTTAGGAACATAGCTCTCAACGCCTAGATCAACGTTTGTTCTCGCCATTTTGATCGACTCTATAATCTAGATCCTCAAAAGCTATAGAGAAATGGGAGATTTCTTGAGCTCCATCCGAGGGAGAGAGAAAGAGAAGGGAACAATGAGAGAGAATTGGGTCTTTGGGGGTTTGGTTGGCTTATTGGAAAAGCCAATGGGTGGGGTCCATTCCCCACTCACAACACAGTCCAATTAATTCCATGATGTATTTTATTCACACTGAAATATTTAAAATATTCTTAAACTACTTTTTTTTTAAAATTATATTAATTTTAAATTTTCATATTTGAAAGTTATCAAAATTCAAATTTATCCCTGAGTCAAATCTTTCAGGCCTCCACGTATACAAACAAGTCTAACAAAGTTTAATATAAAGTTACCAAGTCCCCTCACCACACCTTCATAGCAAGCTTATAAGCTCATAATTTATACCACACCAATAAATTACCACATAATATTTAATTACTAAAAATAAAAATGGGACCGGGTATCATAAGGAATGGCGTTGCGACCGTGCGACAATAGAAGAGGGAGAGAAAAAGAATGGAGGAGAGGGGTGGTGCAAGGGGAGGAGAGAGAATGGTGCTCATGCCGTGCACGAAGGAGAGGAGAAGGCGCGCGCTGTGGCACAGTGAGGAAGGGTAGTAAGGTGCGAGGAGGGGGAAGGAGGGCCGACAAAGGTCGCGATGGGTGGAAAAAGGGTCGCTAGCGTTGACTATTGGTGGCTATAGCTGGAGAAGGATTGGGACTTAGAGGTAAAAACCATTAGGATTAGGATTTTGTCCCTAATGGTAAAAATATTGATACATTCGACAAGAAAAAATTGTGATCTATTTAACATGAAAAAATCAAATAATGGCTACAAACTTGGTACTCCACATCTTAATGTCCACCTACATGAACTAATGAAAGATGTTCAAATCAATTCCGTTGAACAATGACATTGTTCGAAACCATACTACCAAACAGATGGCTATGATTCGAAGCCATACTACTGAACAAAAGGAAATGAAATGTGGTTGGGCGATAGTTAGGGTTAGAGATAGAGGGAGGTGGCGACACAACGAGGGAGGGGTGAGAGGGTGAGGACGGAGTTTGCAGATGGGGATGAATGTAAAGGAAGACACAGCAAGGAATGAGAGGTAGTCCAAGTAAGGAAGGAGCGCCAAACGAGTTGGGATGATAGAAGGACTGGGTAGAGGAAAAAGATAGAGAACATAGAGTAAAAGGGAGTGGAGGTGGTGGTTGAGGTGGCCGTTCAATGTTGGGTAATGGTGGTTAAGATTAGGGATAAGAAGCTTAGGAATGAAGATATTATGGATATTAAGGGAGCATTGAAAATAAAAAAAAAAATATACTTTAAACTTTAGCCTATATTTGGAGAGTTGGACTAGATTAGCATGGATTAGATGTTCAAAAACTAGGAGTCTTAGGATATCAAATCCTTCGAATTAAATGCATTGACTTTAAACCGTTATTAGTTTGTTTACTCTATGGGATAATTACTTATTATATGCAACTTAATCTAATTATTTATTTGTTTTTGTAATGATTAGATAAGATAAATAATTTGATGACAAAAATATTCATATGAATAATTTGTCATTAATTTTTTGTAAATTGTCTTTGAATCCATTTTCAGCCTAGCGATGACAATAACTTTATCATTGTCTACCTATTAAG
Organism: Heliamphora exappendiculata; assembly: GCA_034768845.1. Taxonomy (NCBI): domain Eukaryota; kingdom Viridiplantae; phylum Streptophyta; class Magnoliopsida; order Ericales; family Sarraceniaceae; genus Heliamphora; species Heliamphora exappendiculata. The sequence goes on from JAOTRH010216662.1 coordinate 9,403, forward strand.
GCCCAATTTCACATAATAATAATAATTATTATTATTATTATTATTACTATTATTATTTTATTTTTTAATAAAAATTATATACATATATATATATATATATATATATATATTGATACCCGAACCCTCGAGATTCCTGACACTCGGACCTTGTAGACCTAGACCCCAAAACCGTCGAGACCCACGGAAGCCTAGGATCTCGGATCTCATAACCTCTTAGGATCCTGGATCCCTAAAATCCCAAACCCCAGGACCCTAGACCCCTAGGACCCCATAGCTCCAAACCCTAAGATCCTAGACCCTAGACCTCGAGGCACCATAGCCCCGAACCCTCGTACCCCAGACCTGCTGAACCTTGGACCCCAAAGACCCCATTGCCCCTAACCTCGAGATCCCCAAACGCCCCGACTCCTAGGACCTCGTAGTCTCAGACCCTAGGACCCTAAGATCCTGGAACCTTGAACTCTCGAACCCTCGGGACCCTAAGACCTTAGACCCCAAAATTCCGGGGACCCTAAACCCTCAGCACTCCGTAGTCCCAGACCTTGGGACCCTCGGGACTTTAAGACTCTCAGACCCTCGAGACCCCAGGACCTTAGGACTCTAAAATCCTAGATCTCCGAACCCTCGAACCCCTAAACCCCTAGGATCCCAAGACCCAAACTCCTTGACCATCGGGATCTTGGAGACCCTCGAGCTATAGACTTGTGGACCCCTGGACCCCCAAACCCCTGAGACCCGAACCCCTAACCCCAGTAGATATTTGAGGTTATGACTATCGAGCATGGTGAATGGTAGGGGTGCACACGGTCCGAGTTGGACCGATTTTTTAAAAAATCAAGAATTAGACTGTTCATAACGGTTCCAAGTTTTTTGGAACCGTGTCCGAACCGTTCAAGTAACGAAACCGGACCGAAACTGATCCGTGACAACGAATCAGACACGATTCGGTTAACGGTTCCAACTAAAATTCAGTAAAATATATTCCCAAGAAAAATATATTCCCAACCAAATAAATACATTTTGATGATTTAAATCGTTTAATTTATTGTTCTTAATTTATATATTATTACTATAAAAAATTAAATTAATCGGATATCTTTAACTACCAAAACAAATCACATTTGTGATAATAAAATGAATAATAAAATAGATATCACAATTTGTTTTTATTAACACAAATGTGATTTGTTAAGACAGTTAACGATATCCAATCAACTTAATTTTTTACAGTAATAATATATAAACTAAAAACAATAAAATAAATTGCTTAAATC
>JAOTRH010216683.1:0-10676 GCA_034768845.1 Heliamphora exappendiculata
TTGAAAGTTAATAAAGATGTATTTTCTGGATCACCGAGCATGTATATATTTACGGCGTTGGATTATCTCCCAACAAAAATTAGTAACTTATAAATTGTAACTTATAGCAAAAGTTGTGAGTATTTGGTAAAAATTGTAGCTTATAGCTGAAATAAAAAAATAATTATAACTTGTAGCAAAAATTGTGAATATTTAGAAAAAATTATAACTTATATTTAAAATTAATAGTATGAAGCTAAAAGCCAGTAATATTAGCTTTTTAAAAACCCCAATTTAATTTTAAAGCTAATTTATTTTTGAAAAAAAATAACTTTTTAATCTCAAACAGAGGCTTAGATTTTGCTAATTGTTTCCTTTGTATATGAACGAAAGGATTCGCAATATGAATAACAAAATATTAAAGTTTTTATAATTTATGTTGGAGCATGGGAGTATGACTATGTTTCTTATTTATTAAATTAAAATAATTACAAATTATTAATAAGATACAGTCATTTTGGAAATTCTCAAATTTTGTTTAAGAAAAAATAGATGGACATGTGACGGAATTAATTATATTTTTCTTATTTTTTAATATAAGAGTTTTGTATTAATAACAAACATGAGTGATGAACTGACATAAAATATTTGGTATGATAAATTAATCCATTAATATTATTGGCACTAATTTACATGGAATCAAACTAGTTAAAATCTTGTATTGGTAAATTAGTTTATTATTTTATTTATTTATTTACTTATTTTATTAAGTTGACATTTCGTCTTTAGTGAATTTTTTTCATTATTTAGTCAAACTATTATATTTTTAAACTTCTCTTATTAAGACGAGCTGAAAAATAAAAAAATTTAATTAAAATATAAAAAAATTTAAAAAAAACAAAAATAAGTAAGAATAAACTAATAAGTCAAATAAGTAAATTTATAACTAAAATAAGCCAATAAATAAGTTTGGCCAAACAGGGCCAAATACCACCCCGGCAAGGCTCCATATATGTGACAAACTTAATAGTTAGCTTGGTGTGGTGACAAACTTGAAAGTAAGTGTTTTTATTTTTGTATATTTTTAGTTAAAAAATTAAATTGAGTGAAAACTTTAATGCAAGTTATTTGATAAATTAAAATTTAAGTTAGTTTTTTAAAAATTAACTAACTAAATAAAAATTTAGCTTTAAATTAAACAGTATTGCTTTTCTATGTAGTTAATTCTAATAATTATGTAGTGTTTATAAAAGCAACTGCTATTAGCTTATAGATTGTACCTTGTATGAAAAATTTTGAATATTTGGTAAAATATAATTTATAACTAAAATATAAAAAAAATAATTATAAATTGTAGCAGAAGTTATGAGTATATAAAAAAACTTATAACTTATAATTAAAATTAGCAGTAGAAAGCTAAAAACTACTCGCTAGCATTGCCAAACACCTCCTATATATAGCTGACATTGGTAATAAATAAGTTATTAAACATTGGTATTATTGACTTTAAGAATATATGGGAATTTAAATCAAATATTATAGAAATTAGTGTTTTAATTTTGCTTTTTTTACTTTTTTAATTTGTTTAAGTTTTTTTTCAAACTGGCTATATTGATTTTTTTGTGATTTTAGCAAAAAACTAATAAGCTAAGTTTACTAATCATGCCTTATACTAATAAATGAACTTAGGACCTGATTTGGCTGTCTAAAAATCTAACTTTTTATATTAAAAAAATCAACTTTTAAGTTATATTATTTGATTTTTCTAAAAAAGTAACCAACTTCTTTTTATTTTATTTTTCAAAAAAAATAAGATTTTACACATTTCAAATATATTAACTTTTTTTTAGTAAATAACCGTTATACTCTCAATTAAAAATTTAATTATACTTTCAACAATAAAAAGTCAGCCAATGTTCTAAACATTATAATTTGAAAAATAAAAAATAAGATCATATTAGATATCTTAACAAAGAGCTAAAAAGAAAATATATATATACCTAAAAAATTATCTCAAATACTCTAATCTTTTATTCTCTTATTTAAAAAAAATTAAAATTTTTAAGCATCTCAAACAGGTGCATAGTCAGAATATTGTGGTGTTTGACATTATTGGAACTAGTAACTTATAAATTGTTTGTTGTAGAAATTGTGACCGTTTAAAAAAAATTATATTTTTTAATTAAAAATAATAATTATAAGTTGTAGCAGAAGTTGTAGGTATTTAGAAAAATTTATAATTTATAATTAAAATTAGTAACAAAAAATAAAAAAATACTAGCAATTATTTTTCCAAACACCCCCCTATGTATTAATACGTATACAGGTAAATATACTTTGAAAAATATGTATTAAAAAAAAAGGTTTGGAGTGCAGCTCTGAGCAAAAGGGCAATGCAGGAACAAAAAAAGCAAAGTGTGGGAGGAGGGCAGAGTCGATATAAGATAAAAAGTGAAGGGGTACAAGTGGAAAAGAGTTAGGAGTGGGTGTAAGTGGCGTAAAAGGGCATTTAATTTAGGGAGAGAGAATTGAGGGAGGGGACAGAGGAAAAACAGGTGGAAGAGGCGATGAGCTGTGATTAGGGGACAAGAAAGCGGCATTTTAAGTTGGATTGCCGGGTGGTGAACGGGACATCTCTCTCTCTCTCTCTCTCTCTCTCTCTCTACCCCCGTCCCTTTCTCTCTCCTATAATATCACTTTCTTTCCATCATTTAAACCCACAGCTCTCTCCATCACAGTTGGAAAACACTACCAATTACCCCTGCCACTCTGAACATAATTTAAATATGGAATTAATTTTAAATACTGAATAATTTTTTAAATATTAAGAATACTAATGTAATTTTTTTAATAATTTTTACTGTAAACTCTTAAATCACTAAAAAAATATAAAAGTAATTATATTTTTCAAACTATATATATGCATATATATTAAATATATATTTTTTATAAAAGTTTAAAATTTGAGTTTAAATTGAAGTGAGAGAAAAAAATTAAAATTTAAATAGAGATAGAGGAAGAGAGGAGAAGAGAGAAATAGACAACAAAAAAATTCTATACAGAACAAATATCAATATTAATCATCCTCACCTATAATATAGATTATAAGAATTTGTTTGAAATATTAAATAAATAATTTTTTTAAAGAAAAATGCCGACTATAGCTCAATAGGTGGCAAATAATAGTTTTATATATATATATATATACACACACACACGTGTGTGGAAGGAGTTGCGTAACTGACTTATTTTTTATTTTTGATAGAATAAAAGAGATTAATATTTTAGGAAATCTCACGTATTTTTTAATATATTAAGAGATTATTGATGAAATTATATATACATAATGATATAATAGTTATAGAGTTATTTTTCACCATTGAACAATTAGGGTATTGAGTTTTGTATCTCGAATTTCTAATATAAGTCCGAATAGTATAGAATGCTAAAAGTGGTGAAAAATATATAGTCACCGAAAGCACCGTAAATTGCAAAGAAATCGATACTTGTAAAAAATCGATCGAGCGCTCTATGCAAGGCAGCAATTTTTATTAGCTGCTAAGGTTACAGCTGTTGTATTTTTTGACCTAGTATATATATTAGATTTTGATAAAAACTTCAGGAATTAAGGAGGTCGTCATATACTCTAAAGAGATTTAGTTTAGAGGCTAGAGAAAATATAGAAATAGAGAGAAAGGCTCGGACAAAAACTACAAATATTGTAAGAGAGAGAGAGAGAATGTGTTTGAGAATGACAGAAAAATGTTCAATCAGCCGAAGCACGCATATTCTTAATTATTGTGATTATTGCTGTTTTTTATTTTGCTTTGTATAGATTGAAGTCTATATGGGAATTCGCTATCTAAACTAGTTGGTTGTTTTGGAGATTCATGTGTTCAAATTCCAACAAAGAAAGATAATTCAAAACGTGGTACTAATATTATCAAGGAATACTTGGTATTACTAATACCATGAATAAGGGATTGCAAATTCATTATTCATCGGATTAGTTGTTCAAATTTTGCAATACAAACGTAAAATTCACAGTAGTAAGAGGATTTTTTTTTTGCGGGCCAACCTTGTCTAATAATCCAATTCCCCATCCTCTAATCCCTCAAAACAAATAAGGCAAAAGCGTATTAATATATATCATTGATGTAGATTGGATATGATTAGTGTATAAATTAGTAATAAGATGAGATTAGTAATGAATATGTATGTAATAATTAATTATTTTTTATATTTGATTTAAGTAGAATTAGATATTGAACTAGGTATACTCATATTTGATTCGGATGAAATTGAATAATGTAATATATGATTATATTTGTTAATTTTTAATATTATTCTTATGATTCTTTAACTATTCACCTGTAAATTTTTATATTTAATTTGGATAGGATTAGGTAATAGACTACACAAATTCATATTTAACTGGATACAATTAAATAATATATGATAAGACTATATTTATTCATTTCTAGTATTACACTTGCATTAAAAATCTAATAAATATTGATTGAAGATCATGGGCATAATTGTAATGGACTACAAACTAATGTTGTGATGCCAAATATTAAAAATGGATTTAGTGCTACTTTATTCCTAGGTTGGTGTTTTGCTATAAGGCACAAATATAAATCAAAAGGGTAATGTTGGCATTCAAAAAAATACAAGCATAATTGTATATGCAAAGCTAATTCAGATGGACTAGATTAGCATTAACATCCTTTAATAAGTATTAGCAACGAGCCTATTCAATGGGAATGATAATCCATTTGGTTTTTAATCCTGCCCAAATTGATCAAAACAAACAAAGGCTTATGGGGCCACGGGATTCATAATCTCATCCATGGGCTTATAATGGATAGCAAACATAAAAGTGATATAGCCCACGTTCAATAGAATATTGATATTATTTGTTTTTTGTTTATATTAACTTATTAACTATTATTCATTGAATGGCGGTTAGTAGGATCATTTTTTTTAAAGATTTAATTTTTTATAAAAATATTTTTTTTATTTTTGAATTTAAGAGTATTTAGATTAATTTACACACACCTCCACTGAGACTCAATCATGGTGGAGTTTGAGATTACTAAAATTAATAACTTATAGAATATAACTTGTAACCGAAATTGTAAGTATTTAGTAAAAATTATAATTTGTAACTGAAATAAAAGAAAAAATAATTATAATTTGTAACATAAGTTGTGAGTGTTTAGATTATATTATATTGTAATTTGTAACTAAAATTAGTAACAAAAAACTAAAAGCTAGTAAGACTAGCTTTGCCAAACATCCGAACATATGAATTAGTTTCAAAGAGTTGTTAGAGCACCTATGAAGTTTCAAATTTGATATATTGGAGACAACAAATTCTAAACTTCCAAGCTATAACAATTAAGTCAAACCTTAATGGGCTCGTTTGATTTTTTGGATAAGATTGATTTTTTGGATAAGATTGAGAGATTATGAAATGGACTATGTATACAGTGAGAAATTTAATTCATATTTAGTTATGATAGAATAAAGAATAAGATAATATTTATATAGTTATTTTTTACCGTTAGATGGAGAAACAAAATAATTTAGAATATGATACTAATAATACTAAGGGGCTGATATTATTAATACAACAAATAATGTATTAACAATTCGGTATTTGTCAAATTATTAATTCAAATTCTGCGATACAAACGTGAAATTAGTAGTTCAAGGAGACAAAAACTTAACATATGAGACCTCCATATTTTTTAATCCAATTCTACCCTCCTTAATCCCTCAATTCAAACATGCTCTTTTAGAATATTTTTAAAATTTACTTTCTATCGAAATGTTTAATATATTCTTATTTTTAATTGTTGGATTGTAGTGATTTGGATTACATTAAGGCTATTTTTATATTTGAAAGTAAATCAATTTTTGTATTAAAGATATTTTAGATATTTTATTTAAAAAAGTATTTAGGATGGAATAATTTAAAACAAAAGAAATAAGAAATGTTAGTAGATTTCTATATGATGCCAAAAATATACTTAAATCTGGTTTTTTAATTAAAGAAAGTGCTTTTTATGAGTCTCAAACAGAGGCTTTGATGAGAAACGTTAATCAGGGTTCGTCTTGATTAATTGACAAATAACATGTAAATATTTATATAACACATAGTAATATTTATAAAATTAATAGTTCTTATTGTTAAAAGTGGAGCAAATTCCATTATTGCTTCGTTTTGTGTTCTTATTTAAAGTTAAATTTTTTATTTTTTATTTTTTATTTTAAGGTAAATAAATAAAAAGTTTATGAAATTAAAACATAATTTTAAGCCATAATACAAAGAAAAATCATTATATTAAATTTAAGTTAAATAAATAAAAATCTTATAAAATTAAAAAATAATTTAAGCCATAATACAAAGAATAATTTAATCTAATTTAATAATTATCTTTTTGTAACTATAAATAAAAAATCAGAACTCCGAAAACAAATGATATATATATATATATATAATTTTAGATTTTCGTTAAAACTAGTGGGAAATAGTTAGGCTTTATTTTTTGGATTTTTTTATGTTTTGGTGTATAAATAAAAAAAATATTTACTAAAAATAAAAAAAACATTTTTTTTATTTGAAAGTAACTACTTTTGTATTTTTTGTTATTTTGACCTCCCTTGATCCGGGCTTGTCTTCGGGCCTATAGTCCAAATAAAATTTTAATCTCATTTGTCAACAATATCAATCTTCTTATCTTTTTGTTTATTTGTTTATTTGTTTACATATTTATAATCATTTTGTATTTTTCTTAATAACTTAAAACATTTTTATATATTTTTAAAAATATTATATTTTTTATTTATGTTATTTTTTTTTTATAAAAATTATATTTTAAAACTCCACTCTTTGAGATATATCAAATAAGATCTATATTGAATATAAAATTATCTTAAAATAAAATAATAAACTTAAAACAATTTTTAAAACTTAAAGTTTATTGGCTAATTATTCTTTGATTTAAAATCACTTTGGTGGTGTTTGAAATACTGAAACTAGTAACTTATAAATTTTATTTTGTAGTAGTAGTTGTGAGCGTTCAGTAAAAATTAGTAACTTATAGTTAAAAATAATAATAATAATTACAAGTTATAACAAAAATTATAAATATTTAAAAAAATTTATAATTTATAATTAAAAGTTAATAATAAAAAATTAAAAACTACTAATAATAACTTTGCCAAACACTCATTTTAAACCAAAACTTATTGTCTTATTAATTTTAACTCTAAACCACCTCTAAAATTTATCAAATAAGATAATTTGAAAGACTTAAAAAAGTTACGAGGCAAAGTCTTTTTAACTAAAATTTTTATTTTTTCAATTATTTTGTGAAAAAAATTCTATAAAAAAATAAATTATAAATAAATTATAAAATAAAAAGATAATTATTTAACAGAAATCTCGGCAAATAACACCTTTGGTCTCATAATCCATGATTGAAGTTGCCACTACGCTTTGCACGCTTGGCCTCAACCGAATTGAGGGTACCACGCGTCTCGCATGCCCCCGCTCCCGTCGCATCACTCCCACGTCATTACCACCTAATCATGCCCAATCTCCTGCCTTCTGATCCGAAATCAACGGTCCGATGGTTCCCGCATGCATGGATTGTGGTATGTATGCGTCGTATTTTGTATATGACCATAATTAATAAAAATTATAAAATGATTCTAAAAAAGTAATTTTAGTGAAGTTGCTTCCTGCTTTAGAGTAGTTTAAAGCCACAGATTTTGCGGGGCTGTGCAACGACAGTGGGACCCTATGCCGGAATACTTCCGCTTTTGCCGGTTACTTTAGTTTTAACTTTGATTAAGTATTTTTAATTAATTAATTAATTATTATTCCTCTTCAAAAGATTAACTAATCATCAGGTCACATTACTTTAAATAAATAAAAAAATTAAAGTCTTATTTTTTAAATAAGATTTTTAATTATAACAAATTTATTCTTATTTGTGTAATTTAGTTAGTTAAATTTTTAATTAAAAACTTTAAACTTTTATAACTTTTAATAGATATATGCATTTTTGATAAATTTAATATTTATAAAACGTACTTATCCACGTCTACTAAATAAGATTAATATTAATTATAAGATTATTTAAAAAGAATGAACTACGTTGAGAAATTTTTTATTTCTTATCCCCTAAAATCTATAATCTTATAAACTTATAAGATTTAAAATTGAGGAAATATTGAAAAGAGAGTATTTAGTAAAAAATTTTATTTTAAAACTTACAAATAAAGCAAAATTTAATTGAAAACATTACAATTTAAGAAATTTAAAACTATTTACTTTCTCAATACATTGATATCAATAAATTTCTCAATTTCTTGACACCTTACTCGCATGATTAATCAGTTTTTGGATAAAATGGGAAAAAGGAAAAAAGACAGATGTGGGTCACAGGAGCCAGGGAAAAAAGACAGATGCCTAGGTTTTATTAATTCTTAAATGACCCTGTCTAGTTTAAGGATAAGGATGATGGGGACAAATTTGATATTCAGGTGATCGGAGATGGATAAGGGTCACCATTTTAGATGGTGATTTATTACCAAGGCTTTCTTTGATAATTTGGTTTTAAGTTTAGTTTTTTAGTTTAAATTTACTTTAAGTTAAATAAGTAAAAATTTATTTAGTGAATCAAAGAGGTAATTTTAAGCTAAAAGACATTAAAAAATTTTAACTTAAAATAATTTTAAGCTAAAAGATTTTTAAGTAAAAAAAAATATTATAATTTTTTAAAATCTATATTTATATAATCTCATATTCAATATAGATATTATTTGATAGATTTTAACAAGTAAATTTTAAAAATATAATTTGTATAAAAAATGAATTTGTATCATAAAAGTTATGATATTTTTTAAAAAATAATTTTTTTGTTATAATTTTGAAAAATATATTTTTACATAATTTATTATTCAATATAGATTTTCTTTGATAGATTTTAATAAAATAAAATTTAAAAATATAATCTTTATAAAAAAAATAATGAGTGTGTGTTTTGTATTTTGCGGGTCCAAATAATTAAGATTTCATAATTATTTGGTGACTAGTTTTAGGATCTCATTATTATATGGTGGTTAGAGTTTTAGAGTTTTTGCCTATAAATATAAGCTTTTATCATTTTAGTTGACGTATAGGGAGTTGACTCAAAAGGGGTAAGAATGTAAAGAGACATAAAAAAATATCGAGGACACCAGAGTAACCTTTGAGCGAAAAAATGAAATTTGTTTCAAAACTCGAGTTATGAGTGTCGAATTTTGAGGTATTTTTTATCTCCGAATTGTAAACTCTATAGTTATAGTAAATTATCTCTTGCATCTGTAAACATAAACAGGTTGTGCCGAATGAACCACGTAAATTCTTGCGTAATTATTTTTGAGTTTATGCGTGGTTATGCTTTCGTTTGTGTACGAAAATTAGTGTCCAAAATTTCAACAAGTAGTTTCAGAACCGACGGTTAAATATTCAAAACCGTGATGGATAAGTGGAACACGTTATAATTTTTGATTTCGTACCGTATAAATTAAAAATATTTATTTTGCACATAAAAAAGTGATAACAAGTTGGTATAGTGTGTAAAGTAAAAGAAGATACACTCAACAATCAAGATCAGTTGCAGGTAGAGTCAAATCAAATGGCGATTTCTTGATTCGACAGATAATTAACAATCATTACACCTCGGTGAATAGGTGAAGTGATGATGGACACCTTAACAAATAGGTATTGCGTATCTCGGAATAGATGTGTGGGCCATGCTGATTTGAGTGTGGCGAATTAACAACGATAGTAGAATTGATATCGGCACTGGTTATCTTCATGGTGATTTGCAAAATTTAAGTCAATGTTGAGATTGTTGGGTGTGTATGTCATATATTATGTGGACCCATATAATTAATATTTTATTTACATGTATTTGTACTGGACTTGAGTCATGAATTTACAAGAAGTCTAATATGTAGGATTTTATAATTATATGGGATTAGAATTTTAGAATTTTTTATAATTAATACTTTATAATTTTAATTATTATGTGGAGAGTTGAATAAAAAAGTGCCTCAAAACTCGACACCTATAACTTAAGCTCCGAAACAAATCCCGTTTGCTTCAACTCCCAACATACTAGAGCCGACAGTTAAAGATTCGAAGTCGTGGTAGGTGAGCGAAATACGCTATAATTTTTGATTTCGTACCGTATAAATTAAAAATATTTATTTTGCACAGGAAAAGAAAAAAAAAAGACAATGAGTTGGTATGATGTGCACGTCAAAAGAAAATGCACTGAACAATTAAGATCAGTTGTAGGTGGATTCAAATCAGACAATGATTTTTTGATTCGGCAAATGATTAGCAATCATTACATCTCAACGAATAGGTGGAGTGATGACAGACACCTTGATGAATAAGTAATAGTTATATCGGTGTAGAGGTGCGGGCCATACTAGTTTGAATATGACGAATTAATGACGACGATAGAATCGATATCGACATTAGTTATCTTCAAGGTGATTTGCAGAATTCAAGACAAGGTGAAAATTGTTAAATGTATATCTTGTATTATGCGAAATATAATTAGTATTTTATTTACATATATTTAGGTTGTGTTGGAGTCAATAATTCACAAGAAATCTAATAT
>JAOTRH010216694.1:0-10675 GCA_034768845.1 Heliamphora exappendiculata
TTTATTTCATAAAACTCCACATTTTTCATCCTTCAAACTATGCATATCATCCTAATAGATATCATGCAACAGTTAAGAAAAAGCTGTAAATAAAACAGTAAGCTCCACTCAGGTCACACAGTCGAGGAGAAAATATGTAAATGAAATCCTACGTACCGACTTTGTCGTACAGACAAAGGTAACAACTATAGACTCCTGCCCATTATCCTAGTCCTAAACCATTGAAGGCCTGCTAGGTAATGAAAAGTTCTATATGGAGTTACAACAACAACGCCATTCACAGAGGCAACTGACTTCTTTACGAATTTCTCTGACCAATGGGAAAGCACCCAAATCACACACTTGTTTCTTTACGGTTTGCCACAACCGATGGACAAAACATAACCAAACCACGTTTACGGGGATTAACCCGAGAGACCGTAGCGAACCCACTCTGCGCACGTTTTTGGACTTACACCAAGGAGCAATAGAAACCCAACTAAAATCGCACTCTATCATGGTATATCTATAGATGACATTTAAAAATCCATCGTAACTCAACTACGAAACCCATAAACAGTTTATAAAGCACATGTATAAAAGAGATCCATCAAAATGGAGATCTAAAACCATTTCGAACAAAACATGTAAAAAGGTGAGACTCAACCCCGCGGATTAGCTCTAAACCTCTTAAAAAACGTTTTCCACCCGATTTCACAAAACACCTCGTTTTCAAACCTCAATTTAAAAATTACGGATACCACAAACCCGAAACATGCATATAACCGAGAAAAGGCATAAAAACCCACTTTTATCCAAAAACCACGGTTTACAACATGTAAACAAAATTTTATGCATTTTTACTTGGTGAAAGCAAGTATAACTGCATATAGCACCCTCATAACAGTAGTAGGTCTAGAATCCTACCTCGGAGAGTCAAGAAGTCGACGTCTCAAAATTGAACGGTGTTAGAACGAGAATCTGACTGGATATATGCGATGCCCTTGGCCCTAATAGCAAGGATCCACAAAAGAACCAACAACAAACCGAGCCCCGGGCCCTTAAAACTAGAGAGAAGGCAGAGAGAATGGAAAGAAAAAGCTTTTCCAAACATTCCATCCCTTGGAACTACTTATGAACACGCCAAAAAGGCAGTTCAGTCGACTGAAGAGGCCACTTCTGTCGATTGAAGCTCCTTGAAAAAGGTGAACCTCCACAGCTCAGTTGATCGAACCCAAGAAAAACACCTCAGTCGATCGAACTCAACACCCTAGTCGACCGAACTCCCTTACTATTCTTGGTCTCGGGTTTATGAAGCAAAACATGGTTTTTGGTCAAAACGCAAGCCAAACGAGCCTCTACCAAACCCCAGAAAGCGTATAACACACTTATACACGCTGTTCTACAACTTTAAAGTATAAACCATGCATCGATGCTATCATATACAAGAATAAAAACATCACGTATATAAGCAACTCAAAATTAAAAGGTCAGGGTCTCACAACTTTTCTCCCCTTAAGGAATTTTGCCCCCGAAATTCGCAACAAGGTCACGAGGTAAAGAGGTCTGGATATCTTGCACGCATCCTAGACTCAAGCTCCCATGTCGCTTCCTCAGCCCCGCGATGAAGCCATAGGACCTTGACATAAGCAATAGTTCTGCCCTGCAACACCTGCTCCTTTATATCAAGAATCCTCACTGGACGCTCCTCGTAAGTGGAATCCTCATCAATCTGCAGCTCAGCCCAATCTAGCATATGTGAAGGATCAGGCTCATACCTCTGAAGCATAGAAACGTGGAACACGTTATGCACAGATGCTAATTGAGGTGGTAACGCTAAACGGTAAGCAACCTCCCCAACCCTATCAAGAATCTCAAAAGGTCCAATGAAGTGCGGTGATAGCTTCCCGCTACGACCAAATCTCATCAAACCTTTACGTGGTGAGACCTTCAAAAACACATGATCTCCCACTGCAAACTCCAAAGGTCACCTCCTCTGATCTGCATAACTCTTCTGATGGCTCTGCGCTGTCGCGAGGCGCTAGCGAATCATAGCAACCTTCTCTGTCGTCTCTCGCACCATGTCGGGGCCCAAGACTATGGTCTCTCCCACATCTGTCCAACATCTGGGGGATCTACACGGTCTACCATACAAACCCTCATACGGTGCCATCCCGATACTTGACTGATAGCTGTTGTTGTATGCAAACTCTGCCAAAGGTAGATGATCCTCCCACGAACCTCTGAAGTTAAGGACACAAGACCTCAGCATATCCTCCAAAATCTGTGTAGTCCTCTCTGACTGGCCATCTATTTAGGGGTGAAAAGCAGTACTAAACGTTAAGTTCGTCCCCAAGGCCTCCTGTAGACTATGCCAAAAGTGCGAAGTGAAGCACGGGTCTTGGTCAGAAACAATAGATACTGGCACTCCGTGCAATATGACTACCTCCCTGACGTACAAGCTACTCAGTCGTTCCACCGAATCCCTCACTCGAATGGGGAGAAAATGTGCAGACTTCGTCAACCTATCAACCACAACCCACACGGCGTTGTGTCCCCTAGGTGACCGAGGAAGTCCTGACACAAAGTCCATCGTAACATGCTCCCACTTCCACTCTGATATAGGCAGTGACTGTAGAAATCCTGTAGGCCTCTAGTGTTCTGCCTTTACCTACTGACAGGTAAGGCATCGGGAAACAAACTGGATCACATCTTTCTTCATCCCTGTCCAATAAAACTGACGACGTAGGTCATGATACATCTTCGTGCCTCCAGGATGCACAGCAAGATGAGAATGATGACACTCACATAATAGATCAACTCGGCACAACTCTGGCACAAACAACCTTCCTGCCAACCTCAGACTCTGATCAGAACCCACAATCCATCCTACTGTATCCTTGCCACTAGCAATGCGGTCTCGTATCATCTGAGCCTCCTGATCCGTCTACTGGACCTCTAGTACACGTGCTATCAATGCTGGTCGAGTAACTACAGAAAATAAAGTGGCACCTGTCGCGATCTCCTTGAGGCACAAATCAAACTCCCCGACATCTACAAGCATGTACCACTCACGTATAGCCACGGAAGCTAACGACCCGTGAGATATCCTACTGAGCGCGTCAGCCACAATATTGGCCTTCCCTGGATGATACTGCAAATCAAAATCATAATCCTCCAATAGCTCCATCCACCGTCGTTGACGCAAGTTCAAGTCCTTTTGGGAAAACAAGTATTTTAAGCTCTTGTGATCGGAGAAAATCTCAAAATGCTCACCATACAGATAGTGACGCCATGTCTTCAAGGCGAAGACCACAGCTGCTAACTCCAAGTCGTGTGTCGGGTAGTTTCGCTCGTGCGTCTTCAACTGTCGAGAACCATAGGCTACAACCTTACCCTCCTGCATCAGAACACATCCGAGACTGTTATGTGATGCATCACAGTACACCATATACCCCAAGCCTCACTCTGGAATGATCAACACTAGCGAACAAGTCAACCTCGTCTTCAGCTCCTGGAAAGCTGACTCACAGGACTCACTCCAAGCAAACACAACTCCCTTCCGCGTCAGACGCGTCATCAGTGCAACGAGTCTAGCAAAGTCCTTCACGAACCGTCGGTACTAACCTACTAAACCCAGAAAATTGCGAATCTCAAAGACACTCTTCGGTCGCTCCCAATCGGTTACTGCATCTGTCTTCGATGAATCTACAGCTACCCCGTCTGTTGACACCACGTGTCTCAAAAATCTCACCTCCGACATCCAGAATTCGCACTTCTCGTATTTTTCGTACAAGCGGTGCTCTCTCAAAGTCTGTAATACGATCCGCAGGTGATCCTCGTGTGCCTCTCTAGTGGGTAAATATATCAAAATATCATCCACAAACACCACTACAAAACTATCTAGATAAGGATGGAAGATCCGGTTCATCAAACTCATGAACGTAGTAGGTGCGTTCGTCAGACCAAACGGCATAACTAGAAACTCGTAGTGACCATAGCGAGTCCGAAAGGCGGTCTTCGCTATGTCCTCGTCCCTAATCCTCAACTGGTGGTATCCTGATCTCAAGTCAACTTTTGAGAAACTGCTCGAACCCTTCAGCTGGTCGAACAAATCATCTATCCTCGGCATCGGGTACCTGTTCTTCACTGTCACCTGATTTAGCTTCCTGTAGTCGATACACAAACGCAACGATCCATCCTTCTTCTTCGCAAAAAGAGCAGGAGCTTCTCACGGAGAAGTACTCGGACGTATAAATCCTCTGTCTAATAACTCCTGTAACTGCACCTTGAGTTCACGCAACTCAGCGGGTGCAAAGCGATAGGACAGTATAGATATGGGAGCAGCTCCGGGAACTAGATCATTAGAGAACTCTTCCTCCTCGCTCGGTGGCAACTCAAACAGATCAATAGGAAAGACATCAGGGTAGTCGTACACCACCGGAGGTAACTCTCATCGAACCCCAACTACCTCATCCAACATAAGGGCTGCAAAAATGGAACCCAAGTTACCCTGGTTCCACACAACACCTGGCATAGACCTCAAACCCTCATCTCGGTCTCCCACAAAACAAAAGCAATCTCCTATTGGTGTATAAATCGTTACCCTCCGTCGATCGCAATCGATGAAGGCACGATAGGTGGTCAACCAGTCCATCCCTAGGATGACATCAAATGCGGTCATGTCTAGGATAACAAGGTCGAACTCTAAACAACGACCGGCGACCTCCAACACGCAAGATCTATAGACGAGACTCAACTTCACACTCCCACTCACTGGGATTTCAACGCACATGGTACAACCCAACCAGTCCATTTCCAACCCCAAAGCAGATGCACAAGCAGATGATATGAATGAATGTGATTCTCTGGTGTCGATAAGAACATTGGCCCATGATCTGTAGACTAGAAAGGTACCTCCGATCATGGAGGTGGTAGCAGCAGCATCGGGCACGACCGGTGCTCCAGCTGTGCTCTGGATGAACTAGGATCTGTAAGGACATAAGCTCTGGGTGGCCCACTACGGCCCTGCATTGCCGATTGCCTGCCCAACTGCATTGAAGCTCCTCCCTCTGCAAAACGGGACGTCTGAGCTCTCAGCTGCTGATACGTCTGTCGTCCCTGGCTAAGTGGAACAGTAGGTGCTCCAGCTGTGCTCTGAATGCTCCCTCCTCGAGGACAGTTCCTCTAGATATTCCCAGACTACCCACACTCAAAACAGACCGGTGGCCCTCTCCCGAGTGCTTGCGACTGTGACTGAGTCTGAACAGGTGTTGCACTCCGACACTCTGCCGCACGATGCCCTGGTCGCTGGCATCTATGACAAACAATCTCCCTCTGATCTGACCTTCCCGTTGAGGCTACGGGATGAGTAGATGCAGAAGACTATGGCTGATAAGACCCCATCGGATAAGAACTCGGACCAGAAGTTCGTTGACGCTTGTCCCTGCGTCCCCGGGACTTTGCACGTCCTCCGTCCTGCTGTCCTCGACTATCTCTGTCTTGACATGTCTCATTCAGAGTATCCTCCACCTTCATGGCGGTCTCCACTAACTCTGTAAAAACCTACAGCCTTAGTGCTGCCACTCTATCTCGAATAACGGGCCTCAAATCCCTTTTGAATCATTTCATGCAAAACTCGTCAGAAGGTACGATCTCCTGTGCAAACCAAGATAGACTAGTAAACTCAGCCTCATACTCAATCACTGTCATTGTTCCATGCGTCAAAAATAGGAAGTCCTTTCTATAGCGATCCCTCAGAGTCGTTGGAAAGTATTTCTCTAGAAATACCTTCGTGAATGCATCCCAGGTGCCTGCCACTGTGGTCTTGGCGAACTTCCACCACATATGAGCACTCCCTCTCAGCTGGAAGGCGGCGCATATAACCCTCAGATCATCTTCCTCAATCTGAAGCGAATCCAGAATCCGGGTAACCAGCTCCAACCACTCAGTGGCAACCGTGGGATTGGGATCCCCAGAAAAGGTAGGAGGGTCTAGACGGTGAAACTCACGCATCGCACCCGTCTCCCTCGGCTCAGGTATGGTCTCTCTCCCCCTAGAGGCCTCAGTCAGTTGCTAGATGGAGTCGACCATCTCATGCAACAGATCTCCCTCAGCAACAGGTCCTTATGGTGCATTAGCATCCCCAACATCTGGGACTGGAATGTCCCTTCGGCCAAAACCACAGCCACGGCCTCGACCTCGGCCTCGTCCTCCTCGTGTGGACATAACTTTATACGAAAGAAACATAAAAAGATAAGAATCCATACAACATGTTATTGCCAATGTAAAAGACAGATAAACATGCTAACACATAGCCACGTAGATCATGTCATCACATCTCACATACCGAGGAGAACCAACAAGAAAGACTCGTCACTCTAAATAACCTACTCAGATTCCTTGCTAGAAATCACGTTCGCGAAACGCGTCTCTAACATGGCTCCCAAGTACGTGAATCCAGATACCCAAAAGCAAGACTAATAAATCCTAAGGCCCAACCTCCATACCCACGTATACACCACAAGCTATCATGCTATGTTAGGAAAACGCTGTAACACATGCTATCAAGCGCACATATATCCTCACAAGGTGATGTACCCTCTTTCCCATAGCTCATAGGTATTTGAACCTAGAGTTTTGATACCAAGTTGTCACGCCCCAAACATTCGGGTCACGCAAAAGCCCACCAAAACACCCATTTAAGAAAATAGGTTTCACAGTTGATAATTAAAATGTACAACATTTGGATAAAAGATCCACATAGTTCAACTCTCATAAATTGAAAATATGCATCTCGTACATGAATAATCATATCGTCAAAAGGCGTACAAAACCAACCTCAACAGGCGTCACATCTCATCTATTCCCAGTACTACCATTATCTCTTGGGTAAATGGTTCTGAAATACAGTTGACCTATAGTGTTTTAAATGAGATTCTTTATATTTCCGAGGGTGAAATATATGTCTCTTGCAAAGTGAACAAGAGATCCATTGAAATCGACAGATTCTCCTTTCACGATGCAGTGAAACAAATATTTGAGGTAGAGAAAATTGATCCCTCAAAACTCTTGGAGGCCAACTCTTTAAAGCCCGCGGGGTTGAGTCTCACCTTTTTACACGTTTTGTTAGAAATGGTTTTAGATCTCCATTTTGATGGATCTCTTTTATACTTGTGGTGTATAAACTGTTTATGGGTTTCGTAGTTGAGCTATGGTGGATTTTTAATTGTTATCCATAGATGTACAGTGAGAGAGTGTGATTTGAGTTGGGCTTCTATTGCTCCTTGGTATAAGTCAAAAAATGTGCACATAGTGGGTTCGCTACGGTCCCTCGGGTTAATCCCCGTAAACGTGGTTTGGTTATGTTTCGTCCATCAGTCGTGGAAAATCGTAAAGAAACAAGTGTGTGATTTGGGTGCTTTCCCATCGGTCAGGAAAATTCGTAAAGAAGTCGGTTGCCTCCGTGAATGGCATTGTTGTTGTAACTCCGTATAGAATTTGTTATTACCTAGCAGGCCTTCAATGGTTCAGGATTAGGGTAATGGGCAGGAGTCTATAATTGTTACCTTTGTCTGTACGATAGAGTCGGTACATAGGATTTCATTTACATCTTTTCTCTTCGGCTGTGTGGCCTGAGTGGAGCTTACTGTTTTATTTACAGCTTTCCCTTAACTGTGGCATGATATCGGTTAGGATGATATGCATAGTTTGATGAATGAAAAATGTGAAAGTGCACATAGAAAAGTTTCACTAGAGTGGGATAGTGGGGGTCACTGATTGGAAGTAACCTCTCCCAACCAAGTTTAGAAAACAATTCTTTGAACTTCACGTTAATGGAATCAAAAAACACAAAATCTATAGAACGTCCGGGTATTACCTTGCGATTCATGAAGGATGAGAAGAATCAGTTATGAAATTTGTTGAATTTAAAACTCAAAGATTCAGACATTTCGATCGCCGAAGATCTCGTCGCCGTCGTCATCGTCGACTTCTTCTGCTTCTTGTGAGCCCTAGGGTTTGAAGGGCCTTCATCGCCGGTTCATTTACTTTCCTTGCTCATAGTTCGAGCGGTCATTGTGATCGAGACAGTTGATTGAAGAAGGGAGGAGAGATGGGGTTGACTCAATTTTTTGAATGGGGGAAAAATCACGGGAGACGAACAATTTTATAGAGAGCAAGAGAGAGAGAGAGAGAGAGAGCAAAACGACACGACTGGTGGGAACATGCGCCTTTTAAATAGGCAAAAGATTTGTGTCGACACAAATTGAATTTGAGTCGACACGATTCTTCACGAGTGGGGGTATCCAAAGATAGAATTTATGTCGACACTTTTTCAAGAAGGGTCAACACTTTCGGCCAATTGAGTCGACACGTTTAAGCATTGGGTCGACTAAAAATTCCTGAGAGCATGAAGGCAAAATTGAGTCGACACAATATGGAGTTGGGTCAACACTTTTTCCAGCAATGTCTCTTCTATATAACTTTGAGTCAGCTCAAACACGCGTCGACACTTTTTCAAGTAGGGTCGACACATTTCGCACATCAATATAAAATATTAAAGGCATTGAAATGTACTGAACAGACATGATTAGTATGGCATTTTAATCTTCAATTAGGAACACATAACATGCCAAGTTCTCTTCTTATATAGTATATTCTTTCTTCATTTAATGGTTTATTGAATATATCAGTGAGTTGGTAATCTGTGCTTACGAATTCAAGTTCAATGTTACCCATTTGTACATGATCTCTAATAAAGTGATGTCTAATCTCAATGTGCTTTGTTCTAGAGTGTTATATAAGATTTTTGGATATATTAATGGCACTGGCGTTATCACATTTGATAAGAATATGATCTAAGTAAAAACCATAGTCTTCTAGCTGTTGTTTTATCTAAATAACTTGTGCACAACAGCTACCAGCTGTTATGTACTCAGCCTCAGCTGTAGATAAGGCTACTGAGTTCTATTTCTTACTAAACTATGAGATTAATGAGTGTCCTAGGAATTGACATGTTCCACTTGTACTCTTTCTATCTACTTTACATCCAGCAAAGTCAGCATCAGAATAGCCAAATAACTCAAATGCTATTCCTCTATGATAGAATAATTCTAAGTTTTATGTACCTAAGAGGTATCTAAAGATGTGCTTAACAGCGGTCACATGTGATTTTTTAGGATTAGATTGAAATCTAGCACGCATGCAAACGCTAAATATAATATTTGAACGACTACAATTAAGTATAGTAGAGATCCAATCATACCTCTATATCGTTTTTCATCTACTTCTTTACTGTTTTTATCCTTATCAAGCTTTGTTGTAGGACACATTAGAGTTCCCATAGGTTTTGCTTTTTGCATGTCAAACCTCTTCAATATGTTCCTTATGTACTTGGCTTGATTGATGTAGATTCTTTCTTGTGTTTGTTTGATTTGAAGTCCAAGGAAGTAGTTGAGTTCTCCCATCATACTAGTCTCAAATTCTCCCTGCATGCACTTAGCAAAGTTCTTGCAAAGAGATTTATTAGTTGAGCTAAAAATAATGTCATCTACATAAATTTGGACAACAAGCATATCATTTCCTTAAGACTTGATGAAAAGAGTGGTATGAATTTTTTCTCTTGAAAACTCATTTTCAATCAAAAATTTGCTAAGCCTTTCATACCATGCTTTAGATGTCTGCTCCAAACCATGGAGAGTCTTGGTAAATTTGTAAACATGATTTAAAAAATTAGAATTTTCAAAATCAAAAGATTGTTTCACAAAAACTTTCTTTGAGATAAAACCATTTAAAAATACACTTCTAAAATCCATTTGATAGAGTTTGAAAATTTTAAAGTATGCAAAAGCAAACAACATTCTAATGGCCTCAAGTCTAGCCACATGAGCAAAAGTCTCATCAAAATCAACGCCTTCTTCTTGATTGTAACTTTGGGCTACCAATCGAGTTTTGTTTCTAAGAACTACTCTATTCTCATCTATTTTGTTTCTAAAAACTCATTTTGTACCGATGATGGAGCGGCCCTTAGGTCTTCGGACTAAAGTCCAAACTTTATTTCTTTCAAATTGATTAAGCTCTTCTTGCGTAGCTAATGTCTAAAACCCGTCATTTTCAGCTTCCTTAAAATATTTTAGTTCAGTATAAGAAAAAAATGCTAAATTATCACAAGTATTACGTAAAGAAGATCGAGTTTTGATACCTTGAGATGCGTCACTAATAATTAGATCTTTTAGATGACCATGAGCATACCTTCATTTAGTAGGTGAATCTGAATTTTTAGGATTTGAAGATCCAATAGCCTGTTGAACTTCATCTTATTGAGAATTTGAAGCTTCTTCATGATTTGGCTCTTAGATTTTAATGAAGATATCTTCAACACCTTTTTCTATGTCAACCAAGCTATCTTCACAAAATTGTTTTAAAGAATCAAGGTTAGCTTCATTATATACCACTGTTGGAGGCAATACTGGCAAGATCATTATTTTTATAAAATGATTTTTGATAAAAATTAACTGGATAGGCAAACGCTGAAACGGGTTTCATTTAAAAATTTTGACGTCGAACGATCAAAAATAAACCCGTGCAACCAAAGTTAATTTAGATTAATACCTCTTGTCGATCTAATCTTCAACTACGACTTGATTCCGAGTTGAAGCTCCAGTCAGATCTTCTACCGTATTCCCTTATGCAATCC
>JAOTRH010216705.1:0-10675 GCA_034768845.1 Heliamphora exappendiculata
TCTGTCTTTCTCTCTCTTGCAGCTTGTACTATAACCTGAGAACTGTATCTCTCCTTTCTCACCTTCTGTCTGTTGCTCTCTTTCTCTGCTCTGTTTCGTCTATCTTCTTCCCCTGTGGGATGACAGCATATATAGCCCTCTATCATGGAGGAGGTTGCAGGGAAATCAATAGCCACTCATGGCTATTGATTTCAGGATTCAATTTTCAATTGAATGGTCAATTCAATTGTAACTGAATTCTGCTATTGAATTCTGAAATTCAATGGCCAATGAATTCACAGATTCCAGCAGTGCTAACTATTCACAAGGAGGATAGTATCCAACCCCCGAGAGAAGATGACTCAACTCTCCTAGAAGTTCAACACGGAGAGAGAGATGTATTCCTAAATGAGTTTCAGTTTGATGAGGCTCAGGCAGTGCAGATGCGGTTAAAAAAAGAAAATCAAATAAGATTTTAACAGATACGTAAGAAAAAAAAGTTTTTTCTGAAGGGATTTTAGTGTGGAAAAACATTTTATCCTTAGGATTGAAAAATAAAGAGTATGGAAAGTGGTCACCCAATTGGAAGGGACCATTCAAAATATCAAGGGTTATGTCAAAAGAGGCTTATCACTTAAAGTCCTTCAAGGGAGAATTGCATAAAAGAACAATTTATAAAAAAAATATTTAAGAAATATTATCCTTTAATGTGGGAATTTATGAGAAAAAAATTAAATATTTAATTCAAATTTTAATGTATATTTACATCAGTTCCTTGAAAAGTAGACTTAAAAAAGCCCCATTCTACGCTTAAAGCTCGAAACTTAAACTAAGATTGCCTTAAATCATCATAGGCAGTCTAAACTTTACTAGAGTTATCTTCTCCTCCCAATTGGAGATCTTTGGATTCTTGCAAAAGAAGTTTCTTCTTCAATTTCAATGCATGTCTTTTCAATAAAATATACTTTTAGTCTTTTATGTTATGATAGAAATTGAAAACAACCAAGAAAAGAATCAAGTAATCACACATACGAAAAGACAATTTACGTGGTTCATCTAAAATTAGGGCTATGTTCATAAAGTTGTGACAACTTTTACTATGAAAAGAACTAGGCGGTACAAATTACAATAATACAAATCCTAACTGAAGCGGCAAATATAAAGACCCATAATCAGGTCAAAAACAAAAATGGGTCAAAAAAATTGGCCCTTACCTTCGCTCAATGGACTAAGCTTTAGAGAAAATCCATTTTAATCATTGATGCATCTCGAACGGTTCGAGTCATGGGTCGGACCTCAAAAATAACTAAACTCCACGTGCCTAACATTTTTATATCTTCATTTTTTCCTCAAAAATCACTTGATCTTTTCGCTTGACCTTTAAAGCTTCTTGATGATTGACAAAAAAGTAGCTGATATATTCATGGAATCAATGTAGGCCTATTTTGATGCAATCCCATCCTGGTAATATTGAGCTAAGACAATTTTTCCAAAAGGCTCATTGGTCATCACGGATAGTTTCAAAAGCTGATCTGTGTTGAAGGCTTTATTTGAAATAGCAAGAACTTCATTTATACAAAAAGACAACTCTTAGGATCTTGAATTCATCAGTTCTTCAAAAGGGAGATCCAAAAGACTACCAAAAATCTCCACATCTTGTTAAATGGATGCATCTACCCCAAGAAATGTATCTTCAGACAATGTGCCAGAAAAACTAGCTACTTATGGACTTTGTAAAAGCCTCAATATATATGACTAAGAATCATATCAAAAGCAGCCTCTGTCATAAGTTGAAGCATATCAGTCTTCCAAAAGAGAAATCCAAATATTAAGAGGAGAGAAAAAAATATCAAGGTAACGATTATAATTATGAAAAACATTTTTACCTTGTTGACAAAGGATGGAGAAGCTGTAGGAAATACATCTGTAGTCTTCTCCAATATTATTTTGGGACATTGAGATAGTCCTCCAAATAAAGGGCTTTAAGGTGATCCTGTTGAAAGAATAGAAGCGTCACCTTGCCCTAGAGTAGAAAATTCTCCTTCTTCCAGTGGCTTGTTGATAGAAGCCTCCTAAGTTAGAGAGAGATATGCTTGAAGGGAATTTGCTACCTCAGCAGTCACATTAGCTTCTAAAGTCATATCAAGAGATGTCATTACTATCGCCTCTATTTCTATTATTATCACTACAATGTTATCACGAAAATAACTTACATTCAGTTTTATAAAAATTAATTTTGTTCTTTGGATGTAAAAATTTTTTTATCAACCAAAGATTAGAAAATAGGTAAAATATTTATTTTACGTCGAAATAAATAAATCCTAGATGTAAAAATTAGATGGAACGTTATTTACGACATATTAGTGGTAATTAAATAAATAGAAGTAATATATTTATTTTTAATTTAAAATAAAAATAATAAATAATATTTACCCACCAACTAGTGAAGATTGGGGTGAAGTTAATTTGTACAAGCAAAATTTAATTTTTTTAATGAATTAATAAGTTTTATTATATTTATATGCTTACTATCCCATTAGTTTTGCAAAAACTTACAATATTCCAAAATACTTTGATATAATTAGTAATATGAAAAGTTTCATAATTTGAAATATTGCCACATATTTTTAAAATAGTCATTAGATATTAGATTCTAAGTAGCCACAATATTAGTAAAAACTTTGATTTACAATATTAAGAATAATTTGAACTATTTTAAACACAATTAAAAAATATTTCAAAGATATAAATAATATATAGTACCAAATAGGGCACAAAAACCCATTCCGATCACCTCATCTTGAGCTAGTTCATTTAATTTTTTTGAATAAAAAATATTGAGTTTAGCTTTTGATAGTTCTATCTCAAAATTTAAATATTATTTAAACCTTTCAAAAGACAATTTTGACAAATTTTTTGATATTTTAGAATGTTAAAAAATAACATGAATTCTCAAACAACACTTTAAGAGGATTTGGATGCTATCACCAAGGGTAGCCTCAAAGAATTGTCAAACTAGGACAATTAATGTAATTTTTATTTTATCTTTTTAATTTTAGTTTAATTTAAGTAAAAAACAATGCAAATAATTAGAAAGTTTATAAGGGCCAACCTAGTTGACTTTTGGTTTCTCGAACTAAGTTTACACTACCATTTTCTAGTACTAATAACCTAAAAACTGGTAGCCAAGTACTCATACAAGTGTTCCACTATATATATATATATACTAGTTAAGCTAGCCAAGATCATTATTTTTGCAACATTACTAATTAATTTTGTTGAAATGATAAGTTGTATTTTTTCATATTAAGTAATGGAATAACAATGCAAACTTTCCATGAATAAATTCCGAAATTGGATGAAATAGAAAGCCATGTTTTAACAAATTGCTTGGCAACAAAATGGGTACAAAAGATGAAATATCGATCGAAACAAACATAAATGAATAAGTTCAGGTCAAGGAATCACCAAAACAACAACACCAAGCAACTATTAAACATTAAAAATTACATCAATGGCAGAAGAAATCATATACAAATTTTAAATTGAATCTAATAGAAGGCCATATCTTAAGTTTTAACAATGGTTTGTTAGCAAAGTAGGTATAGAATATAGAATAACCAATGAAACAAGCATTTATAGAAGAATAGATTATAATAAAAAATCATTGTCACAAAAATGTGATCACCTGAACTTCTTGCTCCTCAATAATGCTACAATTATTCTCAAAGCACCTTCAATGTCAAAATTTTTGAATTAGTTGCAATTGCAAATTATTTGTCAATCATTTATCATATAAATATAATCATGAGTTGGCATTACAATGAACAAAGTGAAGATCTACAAAATCAAAACTCGTGTGATTTTTCAAAAAATTATTGTTGCTTGTAGAAACAGAGGTCTAAAATACTATTTTTTTTATAGAAACAGGTGCATACATAATCATATGACCACAAGACCAAGCATGTGATCCATAAAACCAAACAAAATAAGGGATGTCAAAAGCAATTCAATAAAGTTGGATGACAATGTTATTAGAATAAATACATTATACAGAATTGTAATGAAAATAGATGACACTATACAATAGACAAATTCATGCTAAAACTTGTCAATTTAGAGATCATGAACGAGACACACTATGCAAGAATTTAAAGCTACCTTTGTTTCCTCTATTAATAAATTTTTCAGAGTAAATTTAAACAACTCACCCAACCACCCCTAATACCACAAGAAGCTTCTTCCTCCTAAAAACATGGGCTGCTCTGGGAAACAATCCACCGTGTTTTATTACTGACACATTTTGACATAACAAGTTACATTTAATTTACTTCAAAATTAACCAACACACAACTCTATTCGAACTCAAGATCCCAAGATCCTTGTTTGTGACACACACAAGCAAAAAGAAGCTAATCATATTGCCAACCATAAGTTCCTACATCTCTACAAAAATATTGACTTTTATACAATCAAAAGCAACTGAAGTTTTAAAACTCCAAAAGTTGAACCCAATTTGAAAAATAGCATGCAAGTGGAAGAATGAAAGGCTATAAACAAAATAAAGTGAATTAGAAAACAAGATGTATATAGGATACTGTATTCTATTCCATCTCACAACCTTAATTTAATGTAAACCACAAAGAAGCTAATGAAAGATATGAATCAGCGAGAAAATTATAAAGTAGAACAATGCAGGCATTCGTTGATGTAAAGTATGCACTCAACCGACACATATCCTAGAACTAAAACAACATTTTTCTTGATGAACACTCAGTTCACTTTGCTTTAATCATGTAATTAATGTGCATTAATAGTCACTTCAACACGGTAAATAGAGTTGAGTAACTCTACATCAAAGGCTACTAAAACTGTTTTAAATTTTCAATTGACTCAAGTCATTCAAAGGATATTTTTGTTTAACTTAGTTGTTAATTATTAGATATAATAATTGGAGTAAACTCACACAGTATTAGAGATGAAAGTGCATAGTAATGATTATGAGGCTGAAGTAAACTCATTTAGTACCAGTAGGAGTAGTCCTCAAACACCACCATATTTTCAAGGTTCACTGCAATTTTTATTCATCCTACCTACAAGCAATATTATTCTCATTCTTAGCAGTTCACAGGAATGACTCTTTACACTTCTTGTCCATTTTCTTACCAACCAAACAAATGATCAATATCACACTCTAGATTTTACAAACCAAAAATGTAAGAACTGTACATAAAATTATTCTTTTGTCGTGTCGAAATTAAGGAATACGAACAAGCAAGGTAGGTAGAAGAAGCCTGGGAAATTGCAACATGATTAACCTCTAGACCTAAGGATGTTCTTGAAACTTTGCATTGGGATAAAAAAGGAGTTTGATTTGCCACACACAAAAAAAAAATGATAATTTTATAGGCTTTAATTTTTTGTTTCCAATAAAAAAGGAGTTCATCCCACCATACAACCATGAAATTAGGATCTAAGGGAAATTAACTCGCTTTGCTTGCAGAGGGCAGCAACAAAGACTAATTGCATAGAGAGGGCTGGGGGAGAATAAAAGAAAACATTAAAGAAATTTCAGAGGGAAAGATAAACGGATGTATACTCTTTGGTCCTTGGTGCTTTTTTGATCTCATCTGCTCCAGCATCCTAAAAATAGATTAGCTATTTATGAGTTAATACTCAATAAAAAAAGGAATAAAATGCATAAGGTGAAACAATTATCAAAAGAAAAAAATAGGAAAAAGAAAGCCAACATATTGACGGTCCACAAAGTATGATTGTTTTGAAGAAACTGCAATATTAAAGTGGTGTTGTCCTTGCATGAATATTCCCCTTGCGGATCTAGTTCTGCAATGGCCTCATTAAAAGCCTAACGGACACCACAAGAAAATTAGACAAGAGTATTTGTCATTACTAAATCGAAAATGATATAGCCCAATTAACAACTCACAATAGCAAAGAAATAATCTATGATCTCAAAACGTATTCTCCATATATGAATGATGAATTTTCCATTCTAACCACAAAATAATCAATTTAATTTATAGACGAAAAGAAAAAATAGAAGAAAAGACGAGAAAAAGAAACACAAATAAAAAAGTAGGTATTGTAAGCAGCCTACGCCAGACTCTCAACTCGAAAAAAATGAATATAAAAGAAAATCAAAAAACAATTATATCCCGAACATACAAATTCCAAAGCATGACAGTATTTCTATCCAGTTTTCTCAACAACTAAGCGACAATTAGTAATGTACCATTTAGATGAACCATGATGGCTTTTAGACATGTTAATGTGGTAAAAACCCTTGCCATGTTTGTTGTCCCCGCAGGAACACCCAGCTTATATAAGTTTAGGTTGCTCTGGTTTGGCTCTTGTTCCTTTCCCATCAAATCATATAAATATATTAAGCTATTAAAAATAGCTTAAAAGAAGTATAAAATTTAAAATTTTCAAATCGTATGGATTAAATCTTGACCTTTTTATAAAAATTATAAAAGAGAAATTCAACGATACCGAATCTTAAAAAGAAATAAAAGTAGACAAACTGTCTTTATGCAAGGTGAATAATATTTGTTGGCACCATTTTTGCTTTCCCAAAATACACCCCTCACTTATGCAGAGTGCTGGGTGGGAGCAGTAGGTACAGACTACGGACATAACAACTAACATTATTTGCATGAAGCACTTGCCCTAAGAGTTTAGGAAAATTCTAACGCTAAGAAGCCCAGAGCTTTTACCATGAAACTAAGCAATCCCGCTTATAGTAAGTGACCCGGTGAAATAGATTTTACAAGGCAATGAGCTAATTTTATAGTGTACAAAACGTAGTGTCATGCTTTTATATTTTTCTTGAGTTAATTAAATAAACTACAATTTCAATTTTACAGCAACAACATACTTCAATTTCCAAAGAATTAGGACACCCAGGTGATCAATTCTACAGCAACAACATACTTCCATTTCCAAAGAATTAGGACACCCAAGTGATGATAAGTGTTTTTTAGGATGAAATTACTTAAAAGTATAATGATCTCACAATTATATGACTCAAATTTTTGGAATGCTAAACGAAAGCGTAAAACAATAAAACACATTATCATTAGAAAGAGAAATTGAACTTTAAAATGGCCCACATTTTACAAGAAAACATATAAAATAATTAGAGCAAAATGTGATTTTTGTGTAGTTGAGCCCAAATAGTTGAAATTAGGCCTCTAAAATTAAGTTCGCTTTATATATATATATATACCCATCACCACCACCTGCCGCCATTACCACCTCGACAGGAGGACCATAACACCGCGACAACCACTAACACATCAATTTCAAAAACTATTTTCTGCATAAAATAGCTTCCTAATAAAAATGCTTTTCGTTCAAACATAAAGTGTGTTAATCGTAGTGCATTGAAAATCATTGAAATATATTTCAAAAATCCCATACTATGAAATGCTAACCCAATGAATTCCAATGCACTAATACGGAGGAATTAAAAAATTAAAAATCAATAAACGAGTCAAAATTTATAAATAAGAACAATTCATGCACAACCAGTAAATAATGCCATGCCATACCCAACTAAGCTAGTCTGTCAAAACCATTCATATCACAGGTAAAATAGCAAGCAGATGGAAGTCCAACTCCGAGATTCAAAAAATGAACAGGCTGACTCCATTTCACTACCAAGCTTAAAAAGCCTCCAGGAGCTATTGTATAAATGTCTTAAGCCTCTCATCCACCTGGGGTGTAAGGCTCGCATGTTCTATAAATAATCTACCAAAACTAAAGCATAATTGGAGCATGATAAAAATAATGCGCTTCAAATGCTTATCACAGAGGCCCAGCAGTTCTATTGTATAATGCATGGAAATGATGGCCTAGTTACCTTGAAATCCAAGATTTAAGAGTACTACTGTTTGAGCTCCAAATCACCAAATGATGTCTAAACTTTATCCAAAGCTACGAAAATCGTTCACAAACCAAAAAGGAAAAAAAGAAGCAATTGAAGTAGATATTCCAAGATAAAAATGCATCCATACTTGAACATATTGAGACAAATTAGAGCCGCCTCCCCTTTTTGCCGCCCTTTCTATGAGTACTGTCGGTGTGAATCAGAGTCACATCCTTTGCAAAAGGGCAAATGATAAATTAGCAGAAAATAACATGCAGATATTGAAAGTGAAGAAAGTAGAAAATTTGGAATAGAAGTTCCAAGTACATATCAAATTCACATCAAAATCTTATCACGAATTCAAGTTCTCAATAGCAACAATGTTTGAAATTAGTCAAAGGGCAACGAAAATTGGGGATGAAATCACAAGGTAACTACAACAAACAAAGTAGACAGTGTAATGTCCCTAATAAAGCAAGCAAAAATGATAGGTTTTCTACTTATGCGACCAATTCTCATGCCGGAATGAGCAAGAGCTCTAAGTGCAGGCTGGGCACCTGAACTAGGCATTTTAGTCCTCTTCCCTCCTGAACTAGGCATTTTAGTCCTCTTCCCTCCTGTAGCCCATAGCTTAATATGAAGACAAGTAATGCCAAGCTCCTAAAATAATCATCAATAAATAGTTAACATAATACAAAATGGATAGATAAATTTGATAATTTTCGATAGATATATAAAAACGGGAGGTGCCGCCTTTTTCCTCCCATCGTCCACAACGAAATTACAATTTTGTCCTTTTGTCTTTTTTCCGTTTTGTTTTATTTTGTTTCTTTTTCAGTTTTTTTAATTACTTTTTCATATTCTTTATACTAGAGTAACCCATACAGTAAAAGTTTTTAAGGATGAGGAATATTAATGATATTAACCTATATGGATGGAGCAACCATTTTTAAAAAAAAGTTATGAACGAAAGAAAAATGTATTATGATGGTGACAATTGATGATAATGATGAAAGAGATCTACAGTGCTCTTCGGAAATTACAACATAAAATGTAATAGATAAAAAATGATGCTTTATAATTGTTTTATAGATTAATAAAATGTAATCATTAATGAATAATTATCATTTGCTTATTAGATTTTTTGTTTCGAACAATGACCTTTTACAAGTTTATTTTATTAAAGTTAACAATGAATGTTTAGCATCATGCGTGTAGCGCATGCCTGACACTAGTATATCATAGTTGTCGAATCGTGAATCGAAATGACCTTGTTCTGAATCGTGAATCGAATCGAATCGTGAATCATAATGATTCGGTCATGATTGCAAAAAAGCAATAAAAATATATTTTTGCAATTAGATTATAAAGAGAGTAATAAAAATGCACCACAACTTCCAAACTTTAAAAATCATAGCATCCACTAAGGAAAAGAATTGTCAAAAAGTCTTCAAAAATATATCTATGCTTGTGCCTAGTCAATTTCCTTTGACGTGTATACTTTCTAAACAAATCTAATAACCGACAATACCTATAAATAATTACATCTTGCACTTCAAAACAATCCACATCAATAACTTGGCTTTCTTTTTCTCCCAACAATTTTAAAAATATATTCTTAACATCATCGCCAACTTGATTACAAGGGGCAACATTATCATGAGTTTATGCCTAGTGATTTTTCATGGAAATTACTCCACCCCAAAAATCTTTTTCACAATAATTGCATCTCAAATGCATTCTATTATTTTCTTGGACCCGATTGCAATGATCCCATGTGCGGTCAACACCTTTTTTGTTTACTTTTTGTTTCTTTTTATCCACCATATTCACTTAAATAATAAAAACCAACTGTCTAGACTCCAAATGATAGAAAATTAGAAATTAAAAAACAGTGAACTGCGCCTCAACTTACGCGATGAAAATCTGAGAAGCCCGAGCTTTGACGATAACAAAGACGAAAACCGAAGACTGAAGCTTTGATGAAGACGAAGACGATAATTGGAGCCTCCGACAAAGACGATGGGTGAAGCCTCCAACGAAGACGAGGACTGAAGACTCCGATGAAAACAACTGAAACCTCCGACGAAGGTATTAAGAATCAAAAACCCTATGTTGCTTCACCAAACGAACAAATTTCAACCTAAAACAAGTCTTTCACATGCCGCGATACCTAAAGAAAAGCTCAGAATATACATATGGACCCTAAAGATCCGACCCAGATCATCATCTTCCAGAATCGCACGATTCTGCGTTTCACTTGCGATTCGCGATTCGACAATCGATTCAGTCTTGATTCCATCAATTTTTGATTCACCCTACCAGTTTGTATCGTTTTCTATGCGAATCGAACCAAATCGTGCTAATCGAATCGGGAATTGTATGATTTCGATTACTATGTAGTATATATAAACGCAAGGAGAAAGAGAGAGGGAGAGAGGGAGAGAGGGAGAGAGGGCATGCATTAGGTTTACAACATACATTATTGATGGGAGAAATACACACACCAATAGATAAAATACAAAAAAAAAAGGAAATAGAAGAAACTACTACAAAATTAACCAAGGACAAAATAATAGTCAATAATGTAATCTCAAATGTATCACTCACAATATATTATATTCAATCCCTCTCTCTCCCAGGAGACCATGTTTTCAACTTTATATTTAAACGTGAACTTTAGCACATAAAATTAGGTGAAAAGGGGACCAAATACCTTGAATCGCGTGCCATCTTGTGCTGTAAGCATGACTGCATAGGGTGAAGATTCATAAGCTTGGTATTTCTCTCTCTCTCTCTCTCTCT
>JAOTRH010216716.1:0-10674 GCA_034768845.1 Heliamphora exappendiculata
CCGATTGTGCATAAACCCACCCAAAAAAATGAAAATGAAAAGGGTGCCCCATTTTACTTTTGAGACACCCTCTTTTTTTATCACGCTGTCATCCTACATCCATTATCTGTGACCCCAGCCACCGTGACCACCGCCATAGTGGCCTCCACCGTAGTGACCCCCACCTTCAAAGTGGCCGCCACCATATCCACCGGGCCGGCTATATCCACCCGTGAATCCTTCATGTCCATATCCACCCCGCGCTGCATACCCGCCACGGCCATACCCACCGGCATATCCGCCATGCACATATCCACCGCGAGCGTACCCGCCGCCATACCCACCCCTGAAGTGATCCTGATAAAACCGCCCCCTGTCAAACCGGCCGCCATAGAGATACCCGGCATACCTGTGCTCAAAGAAAGGCCGATAGTGAGCATAGTAGTAATAATCCCGGTAGTGCCCGTTCCAGGCAGGGAAGTTATAATACAGATAGCCGGGGAACTGGTCTTCGTACACTACACCGTCAGCGGCTGGATACCCGTTGGGATTCATGTATTCGGGGTCTTCGCCGGAATACTGATCCTCGTACACCGGGGCCGGCTGCTGATAGACAACGGGCGGCGGCGCGACATACACTGGGCGAACGGGGTAAGGACTACCAAACTGCGCATGAACATATACCTGCGCATTCGATTTAAGCGCCACCAGGCTGGCGGCAACAATCGCAGAGAGAGTAAATAGCTTTTTCATGTGTCAGAGATTTTAGTCAGCGGAATATTTGTTCCTTTAGTAAGAAGCCAAATGGTCCCGCTGATTTAATCTCAAACTGTTAAGATATTGGTAATTAGCCGTGTTACTTTACAAACATCCCCCACACGGTTCTCGCCTGGATGGCATTCGTATCCAAAATCGTTCGTGGGCTGCCTAATTTCCTGTAACAAACCTTGGAAGAGAAACACTTATACTAAACCCGAAGGCAACCTGATCTTTTAGAAATGTCAAATGGGCCTTATTAAGTTTCATAAAATTAAATAAAGGTTCAACAATTACTACCTTGTCTGCAATGTTAATGGGAAGATAGATTCCAGCCCGACCGGCTAATTGATCAAAACCAGGAACAAATTGAAAGGAGAGTGCAAGGTCGATCCCAAACTTGTGATCGGTGTAATATCTGGCAAATGGCAATTCTAATGAAACAGTTTTCTTCCGGGCAACATCAGTCCGATAAAACGAAGTGGATTTTTTAGTAAGTACCAGTGTGTCCCCTCCAGCAACAAAAAAGCTTTGCTTTTGGATACTCAGCAAACTGTCAGGATTAAACATCTTTTGGTTACTGAATTTAAGCGTTGGGAAAAGCCAACTGCTTCTATTCTTTCTTTTATTACTATGTAAAATATTAAATGATAACTGGGCAGTAAGAAACTGATCATATTCATCCCGTTCATATAGATGCATTGGTCCAGTGGAATAATCATATATTGGATTGATGGCCTGGTTAAGTTGAACGCCTCCTGAGACCCAGAAATACCAAAAAGAGTTCCAATAGGCTTTATACTGAACGCTGTCATATTGGGCCAGTCTTGTTCTCTTTATATATACAGAATCCCAGTCTATACTAGTATGAACCATCTGAATAGTTTTCACAAGGGTATCAACGCTACAGGCAAAATTACTATCCCAACTTGCTGGTAAAACCTTTGCTTTCACCAGCAAAGGCGCAAGTTCATAGATTTTCTTTAAAGCTTCGTATTCAACAGGAGAAGCCGTTTTTACGCTGTCGAATTTCAACCTTTCTTTTTCCATGGCTGAGTAAAGCGGCTTGGCTATTTGAAAAAAACTATAGAAGCTGTCAATCTTGCGACCAATGGAATTCCTGCTCACATCTATAGGCTGCTGATCAATATAGCTAAAGACGTTGTCGATATAATACTTGTCACTAGAATCGAAGATGCCTTTTTGTTTCCAGAAAAAAACCCCATTCACTCCTCCCGTCAATGTTCGCTGATATTTATCTCCTGAGAAAAGACTGATAAAGTCCTTTGTCGAATTACCGGAGACTGTCGGCTGTAAAAAGACGAACTTGGATAATTTCGTCGTCACATTCACTGTCAGGCTCTTATCGCCAATGGTTCCCGAAGTAGCTGCCGTACTGCCGTTTTTTACCTGAACGCCGTTGATTTGAGCCTGCTCTTTATATAAAATACTATCCATGACGTAGCCGGTCAGATAAAGAGAATCCGATTTCATTACCTTATGCACTTCTGCATAATGGTCATCAATCATCTTTAGATACTTGTTGACGGCGTTGATATCCTGTGCCATGGCGGCATGAGAAGCAGCAATGGCAACTGCCATATAAATTAGGATTTTGGGCATGA
The DNA here is from genome assembly GCA_034768845.1 of Heliamphora exappendiculata. Lineage (NCBI taxonomy): Eukaryota > Viridiplantae > Streptophyta > Magnoliopsida > Ericales > Sarraceniaceae > Heliamphora > Heliamphora exappendiculata. Next base: position 2,361 of record JAOTRH010216716.1, read on the forward strand.
TGGGTTACAATTTCAAAACTTAACGGTTGCAATTGGCCTTAACATACAAGGTACATTGCTTCATACGCCCGAAAAACGGGAAAAAAACGGTTTTTTTAACGTACGTCGATTAATATCTGTGGATTCGCCTAAAGTTCAGGTGTTTTTACTCTTGACATCCTCTATCCTTATTGCTTATCTTTCTCTTTCTCCTCCACTCCTAAAAATAGCTAGCCATGAAACAATCCATCCTTCGCATATTCGCGACCGGCCAGGAACAGCGTGATCTTGCCAAACAATTCAAGGTGATCCAAAGCTACCCGGGATTCGTCCTCGTGGAAGCCGCCAAAAAAGACAAATACCCTGAACTGAAGAACCGGCTGTTCGAAGACATCACTGACCAGTACGAGATCAATCTGCCGGACCTCGCCCACAAAGGCAAAACGCTCAAATTGAACGACATCAGCAGTCAAAAGGCAAAACCATTCCCGGCAGGCAAACACCATTATCTCGTGCAGTTTATTGGCCCCATAAAAAAGGCGTGGCTCTCGGGAGTAACAAAAGCCGGCGGAGAGGTTCGCGAGCCCTACAAGGGCTTCACCTACATCGTCCGAAGCAACGAAAAGACCATCCGTGTCATCCGCGAACTCCCGTATATCCGGTGGGTAGGGCATCTGCCGTACGATGCGCGAATCGATCATGACTTACTGCGCAGGAAAAAGGCCGCCCGCCCGCAGGATGTTCCTGCCCTACCGCGCACAAAACGAATGGCAGGGGTATTTACCGTAGAATTCTTTGGCCCGGACGACACGAAAAAGGCCGTCTCCGCCGTCAAAAAGTTAGGCTTCACCGTCCTGGACAAGAACGAAAAGGCAAAAATGCTGATCATCACTCATTCCGGGAAAGAGTCCCAGGCCTTCAGTAAGATTGACAAGGTTTCGCGCATCCATGGCGTGCGCCGCATCGGGGAGCGGTCGCTGAATCGCCCCAGCAACGATGTAGCCGCCGGCATCCTGGGCACGGCACGCAGCATGGCGCCCCTGAATAAAAGCGGCCTGAATCTAAGTGGGAAGGGTGAGATCGTAGCGGTATGCGACACCGGCCTGGATACAGGCGATCCAAAACACATCAACGCCGATTTCGCCGGGCGCATCGCGTTTATCAAGAGCTATCCGATTACTCCCGACTTCAGCCAGGACATCACCAATCCTGGCGGCGACGACGGCCCTGCCGATCTCGACGAAGGACACGGGACACATGTTACGGGATCGATCCTCGGCAACGGAACAAATTCCGCCGGAGTTTCCGGACTGCAGGGGCCGATTCGGGGTCTTGCCTACAACGCCAAACTCGTATTCCAGGCGGTGGAACAGGAATTGAAATGGAAGGATCCTGCCAATCTGAACAAATACGGTCGTTACCTGTTGGCTGGCATTCCGGCCGACCTCAACACTCTTTTCCAGTTTGCTTACACGAAAGGCGCCCGCATCCACTCCAATTCCTGGGGTGGCGGCAGTCCCGGCGAGTACGACGAACAATGCCGGCAGTTGGATCAATTTGTTTGGTCACACAAAGATTTCTGTATCCTGGTGGCGGCAGGGAATGACGGGTCCGACAGCGACGGTGATGGGAAGATCAATCCCATGAGCGTGACTTCCCCTGGGACGGCTAAAAACTGTATCACCATCGGCGCCTGTGAGAACAAACGCCCCAACTTCAATACCGATGTATATGGCGACTGGTGGCCATCGGACTACCCTGTGGCGCCATTTAAGAACGACCCCATCGCCGACGATCCCGACGAGGTCGTTCCATTTAGCAGCCGAGGGCCCTGCAGTGACAACCGGTTTAAGCCCGACTTAGTTTCTCCCGGCACCTTTATCCTTTCGGTGAGGTCGTCGATGATCGCCGCCAACAACACCGGATGGGCGCCCCTGCCACAGAGCAAGAATTACTTCTATATGGGGGGTACAAGTATGGCGACTCCGCTTTCGGCAGGCGCGGTAGCGCTTGTGAGGGAATACCTGCGAACAAAAAAAGGCATATCCAATCCTTCTGCTGCCCTGCTAAAGGCTACCCTGATTGCCGGCGCGGCCCGCTTGCCGGGGATGCAACCCGCCGCTGCCATCGTCGACAACAACCAGGGCTATGGCCGGCTCAATCTGGACAATATCCTGGCGCCCGCGAGCCCGGCAAAAGCAAGCTTCGTCAACCAACCCAAAGCCCTGGCCACTGGTGATTTATATACCCTGCCTATTACGGTGAAATCCGGGGGTGCGACGCTTAGAGTCGTCATGGCCTATAGCGACTATCCCGGCGAAACCCTGATCAATAATCTAAACCTGATCCTGACAGCCCCGGATGGGACAAAATATGCGGGCAATCAGCCGATCGGTGCCGCCCCTACTCCGGACTCGCTGAATAATGTGGAAGCCATCCAGGTGGACAAGGCCGCTGCTGGGAACTGGAAGATCGAAGTCGTCGGGTCGAATGTGCCGCAGGGGCCGCAGGATTTTGCAGTTGTTTATTTGGGGAGTGTGTAAGGTTTTATGTTTGGACGAAGCGCATAGGTATACTTTTTCAGGATATCCCACTGTTACGTGACCGCTGCTTCGGGCAAATAATGCGCTACTATGAGCCCTTTTACAAATCTTCGGGCCGGGTTGGACCTGGATCTCGCCAATACTCAGTTGCGCGACGCCATCCTGCTGATCGACCACGTTGATGCCGAGGCCAGCCCTACGATGCCGCCAGAGTTTTCGTCCCCTGAGGCACATATTTAACCAACGGTGGCAGTGAAGACCGACAATGCCAAAATCGTTGGGGAAGAACGGGGGGGTGGGACAGCCTGACCTTATAACCATCTCGGAAGAAAGGGTACGCCGACGGCCATGAGAATCAATTGCTGAAGAAAGCATTTCCGATTGTAGGAATGCATACTTGAATTTACTGAAAGATACGGTAAATCCGTACCGTGAAAACACCCGTATCATTAAGTGAAGGTCAAAATGGGGGATTTAACGGGTATAAATTGCGGGTCAATGAAGTAACTTAACTGTTGCCTATCTCACAAAGGCTCTTGTCGTATTGTTCTTCACCTAACCGTTTCAATATGGCGACACAAACAGTAACCAACCTGAGTATCAGGGCCCTGCTGAATAAGCTTTCCCGGAATATCAGCATCTGGCAGCAACTATCAAGACCGAAACCGTTGTCAACAATTTCGATATCAATGTTTTCTCGGAAACCGTAGCACTGCGGTTACTAAACACGATCGAGAATTGGCAATTGAAGAATGTCAATCTGCTCGATAGAAATTATCCGGGCATCGATGGCGCCGACGAGGTAAATAAGGTGATGGTCCAAATCACATCCACTTACAGTAACGAAAAGATTGAGCATACCATCGAAAAGATAATGGAAATGCGCCTGTACGAACGATTCAACAGGATGATCTTTATGTTCTTACAGGCGCCCGAGAGTCCAAGAAAGGCGCTCCGGCCACAATTCCTGGCAAAAATAAACGAGAAGATCGGCGGTTCTTTTGTTTTCGATCCATACAGAGATCTCATGGACCTCACCGATATCTACCGATTTCACGCCAATACGCAGGACCTGGAAAAATTACTGCGCGCCGTCAAGGTGCTTGATGAATCGTTCGATTTTGGCGGTGGCGGGATCTCCGGATACGATGCCTTAAGCGTAAGCTTCCATGATGAAGAGCTTGAGCATGTATTTCTACTGGTAGATGCGATAATAAAGGAGGGTATAAACGTCTATACAAGTAGCGAAAAGCTCTACAACAAATTTGTGAAGGCTACTCATCCACTAAAGGAATTTATAATCTACTCAGCGCAATTCGGGGCTCTGGACCATATCAATTTCACAATCGTAGTATTGTCGAAAGCTTTTATCAATCAGCTGCTAAGGGCGAAATTAAGTTGCAAGCTCTTTAACCATGCCGTCGCCAACGACGCTAAGATCGAGTTCGTCTCATTTGATCAAGGCCTCCGGGACTACGGCAAAGTGGCTCAGCCCAAGATCCGGGGCTACCGGCAGATGACCGAACTCAATGTGGCCAGAACCGTACAGAATATCCTCAGAGAGCGATTGAAAACGCTGGCACTGGCCAACATCGGGGCCAATGAGGTCAGACAGGAGCTTATTTCCCTGCACCGGGAATTCGAGGCCAAAGACATTATTAAGGAATCGAAATATATCTTGCTTAATTTCCGCATGACCCGCCTTCGGGATATCGAGATGAACTATCTGATCCTCGGACCCAAGGCCATTCCGCATACGATTGCTGAAAAAATAAAGGAGATACCCACGCCGCTAAAGAATCTCATCGTGTTGGTACCAAAGGATTTTTATCAAAAAACGAGGCGAAGACTCACGACCATCGGCGGCATGTTTCAGTCTGAGAATGTTCACTATCTTGACGAATACCTCTATGACCATGTTATCGAGGGCATCCCCAGGCAGTCTATTCTCAACACAGACGATTTCGTACAGCCGGTGATCGAGTGCAGCGACGAAAATATCGGGATCAACAGCATTATCCACTGGATCTTCAGCAATTCCGATTCCGCGGTTGCGATCATCACAGGCGAAGGTGGGATAGGAAAGACCACCGTTTGCGAGAAGCTCCATGATACTATCATAAAGGACAACGCCAAAGTGATCATTATTTTTATCGATGCGTCGAAATATATCGAGGTATTTAGAAGATACGGGCAAGATGCCACCACCGAATATGATCTTTACAATATCTTCAAAGAATGTTATCCGTATTCAAATCAGATCGACCGGAATTCATTCTATTTGAATTATTCTCTTGGAAATCTGATCCTGATCTTTGACGGCATCGATGAAATCCTTTCCACGATTCCGACCTTCAGTCTGGACACTTTTCTTCGCAACCTCGAGGAAGTACGTGCCCGCATCGGGATGGGCAAGATCCTGATCAACTGCCGCGACACTTATATCAATGATCTTTCAGGGAAGTTCGCAAGAGAAGGAGACCCTGAGGACGAGCAGGGGAAACCAAGGCTACAGATCTACCGCTTATTGGGCTTTAACGATCAATTGGCCGAAACCTTTTTTCAAAAGGTTGTAGGCGATGCCAAGCGGGTAGTAGATTGTATGCGGATGATCCGGGAGATCTATTCCGATGCAAATGGAGAATATCGGTACCCGCCATTTGTCCTGAAGGTTGTCAGTCAGATAGTTTCGGCCGGATTCGCCTATCACGAAATCAACATGGATTTCAATTCACAGGTGCTTCAGCAGGATGACAAAGACGATGTGGTCGCCTATCGCATTTGCGCACGGGAGTTTGCAAAAAGAGTTGAAAATGGGTTCCAACTGGAGATCGATGATCAGATCCGGTTTCTTTGTGAGGTCGCCATAGAGGAGAAAGGCAGACTAAGTAAGCGGGATTTCCCTCGCATTCTTGAAAATATTGGAAAGAAGGACCGCCTGGATGAAGTAGTCCCGGGACTTACCGACCATCCGCTGTTGCAAAAGAGCAATGGTGATTTTATTTTTAGGTTCGACTTCTTTAACATCTATTTCAAGAGCGTGGCGATCTTCAATATGCTTTGCAGTGAGTTCAAACCCCGACTTACGGAGCGGCTTATCAATATCATTGCGTTTGATTGTAACTATAATTCCGTCCTGTCCAGGTTTCTCACTAAAAAGGCCCATCACTCGAAGATCCATTTTAACCAGTGCTTGAAATATTCTAAACAGTTTGTCGGCGAAATTTCGAGTTTTCCGATGGTTGACCTGGAGGAGCAGACCCGGAAGAAACGGGCGATCAGTAATTTGGTCATCATTATCTTGATGTCAAAGCCCCCGAATGCGAGCCACGAGTTGATCCTTGACTATATCTTTGGCGACGGAAAGGGGCAGATCAGTGGCTTCTCCTTTATCGATGTCCCTTCGGACTCGGGGATTACTTTTAATTTTAGTAATCGACTATTTACAAATGCTACCATTCAGAATTACGGGGGATTCTTCAACTGTATATTTGACAGCGGTACTTTTTTTGACGACACCTGTTATATTAACAACGTATATTCCGATAGGGTCGATGTGAAAAAGATCTCGGCCCGGGAGAGTAATTTTGACAAGCGAATACACGGGGATAATTCCATTTTCAAAATGATGACGATCCGGGATAACCCGAACGGCCTCATCCGATTTTATTCCAATTATTTCCGGCCCTTTTACAAAAACCGTCAGTTTCAGCGGGAAGTGGCCATTACAGCGATTTCCATTCCGGCCGATGACAGGATCACTATCGGAGTGCTTAATCGCATACTCCTGAAAAACGACATCCTCACGAAAGCGGAGAACGGAAAAGTATTTGCGGACCCAAAGCTAAAAAACGAGATTTTTCATTTTTTGGACGAGGGCTCGACATTCAGACATTTGAACAGGGCCATTGACGATCTTCGGGAATGGCTGCTTTCGGGGCAGATGCCGGATAAAGATGATTAGAAGTGCGCGCCTATAAGGGAAGATTTAGAAAAGGGCGGGGATTTAGCCTCGCAATATGATCGAAGTCTTCCTTACTGAGGCCCCCCATCATGTCGGCTAGCATTTCTTTGTCGCTTTTGTGATTCCGGAATACGTAGAAGTCGGTTCCGTAAAGTACTTTTGGTCGGAGTTTGGGATGCCGAAGCGTCTGTTGCAACAACGGTAGGATCTCAGGGTTGTGGAGTATATAGCTGATGTCGGCACAAACGTTTTTATATTGGAGCATGAGGCTGCAGATGATGGTATACCAATCGGCATCGTCCCAGACGAGCCCCGGTTTGCCCGTCGTAGGTGTGGTTCGGCTCTCGTCTGTATATAGGAACTCGATGCCGCGATCCGGATGACTTTGTAACATTCTGCCCCATATATCCCGGTCCCGTTCCATAAAAAGCCTCCATTGGTCTTCACCGCCGAAGTGCGCAAGACAAAGTTTCAGGTCTTGCAGGTTGCACGCCAGCGGGGTATTACAGTCGGTGAAGCCAAAAAGCTTTCGTATCCCGTCATCCCCGGCAATCGCTACCCTCTTCCGCAGCAAAGTCTCATCCAGCAGGCACAGGTAGTTCAAAGGATGAGTGAAATTGAGAGTGAACAATTCATTCTTTCGCTGTAAAAGATCGAAGCCGAATACGGGATGTTTGTCCCACGCTTTCAGTTTGCTGCCGCGGTAGAAGATGGTTCCCTTTATGCAATGGGTGGTCACCGGCAGGTTCGCCTGCACGGCATATTTATATAGCGGAAGGAGGGATTCGTCAAATGGGAAATAACCCAGCGCCGGGTAGATCTTTATCCCCGCGAACCGCCCATCTTCCAGGAGCTTTTTAAGCAGACAGTCCGGAGAAAGGATGACGTTGCCGTCGACGACGGTATAGTCGAAATAGGCTTTATCTCTCAGCCGACAGGGATGGGCAAAAACAAACGGATGGCAAGTTTCAGGATGATTCATTTTAAGCTGCAAAAGATCTTTAAGCTGTGTCTGGATCTCAATTTCCGGCTGTCCGGCACCCATAAAGGCCATATCCATAGGAAGAATCACAAATCCTGTTTTGTCGGGATATTGGCCAACGAGTTTGCTGAAAATGCCGCTCTGCGTTTGATATCGTGAAAACCGCCCGATCAGGAGGTATCGTTTTAACAACTCAATGGTACTTTTCTTTGGAAGCATCCCCATGAACTTCCAAAGCATATTGAAGAAAAAAAGGATGAGCTTTCGCCCCTGACTATAGAATAGTAACAGAAGGACTAGAAAAAAAAGCATCAACAAGACATTTGGATGCACATCGACGATCCGGAGATCTCGCAGGAATGTTTCGATCTTACCCACCTTCGCCGCGTCACCTTTTGACGGGGCCATAATATGCGCGATGAGGTGATAAAGGAAGATGAATACGTTCAGAGTGATATACACGCCGAGTAGCATGCTAAGGACGTTTAACACTCCGTTGCGGGCCACGGTCATCCTGATATTGTATAGTATCCTGAGGATGCGTTTCCACACCCCGCCGTGCAAGAATGCATCCGGGCCTCTTTTCCCGTACCACCAGCGAAACAAGCCGACAATGCCCCAAACGGGAACAAGAAAATAAAGAGGGGCTGCGACAAAGGTCCTTGCGAGCCAGGGTGGAACATGGTCGCCTGTAAAGACATGTGTATGGCAATTGATGATGCCGTATTCTGTGGTGTTGCTCATTTCACATCATATTCAATGAAAAAATATTCTGTGTAACTGACCAAATTCGTTTTGATATATTTTTTAGTTTTGTCTTTTAGGCGGCTATCAGCCAGCCTGTTT
>JAOTRH010216727.1:0-10674 GCA_034768845.1 Heliamphora exappendiculata
ACGAAGGTATTTTTGGAGAAATACTTTCCAGCGACTCTGAGGGATCGCTACAGAGAGGACTTCCTATTTTTGACACAGGGACGATGACAGTGCTTGAGTACGAGGCTGAGTTTACTAGCCTCTCTAGGTTTGCACAGGAGATTGTACCTACTGATGAGTTTCGTGCGAAATGGTTCGAGAGGGATTTGAGGCCCGCTATTTGAGACAGAGTGGCAGCGTTCAGGATGCAGGTCTTTACAGAGCTGGTGGAGATTGCTATGAAAGTGGAGGACACTTTGAATGAGACGCGCAGTGACAAGGACAGTAGGAGTCAGCAAGGTGGGGGACGCACATAGGATCAGGGGTGTAGGGAGAACAAGCACCGACGGACATCTGGTCCGAGTTCGCATCTAGTGGGGTCGTATCCGCCACAGTCTTTTGCATCCATGCCTCCCGTAGCTTCACCGGGAAGGTCAGATCAGAGAGGGCTTCTTTGTCACAGATGCTAGCGGCCAGAGCATCGTGCGACTGAGTGCAGGAGTGCAGCGCCTGTTCAGACACAGTTACAGTCGCAGGCTCAGGGGAGGGGGCCAGTGATATGTTTTGAGTGCAACCAGTCTGGGCACATCCGTAGGGACTGCCTCAGAGGAGGGAGTATGTAGAGTACAGCTGGAGCACCTACTGCTCCATCCGCCTATGGATGCCAGCTATCCAGATTTATAGAGGGGGGTGCATCAGTGCAGTCAGGTAGACAGTTGACAGTTCAGAGCCGCAGCGGACCAGCTAGAGCTTATTTTCTTACAGATCTTAGTTCATCCAGAGCACCGGTCGTGCTTGATGCTGCTGCCACCACCTCTATGATCAGAGGTACCTTTCTAGTCTATAGATCATGAGCCAGTGTTCTTATCGACACTAGAGCATCACATTCATTTATATCATCTACTTTTGCATCTACTTTGGGGTTGGAAATGGATTGGTTGGGTGGTACTATGTGCGTGGAGACCCCGGTCAGTAGGAGTGTGAAGTTGAGTCTTGTTTGTAGATCTTGCGTGTTGGAGGTCGCCGGTCATTGTTTAGAGTTCAACTTTGTTATTCTAGACATGACTACATTTGATGTCATCCTAGGGATGGATTGGTTGACCACCTATCATGCCTTTATAGATTGCGATCAACAGAGGGTGACGATTTGTACACCAGACGGAGATTGTTTTTGTTTTGTGGGTGACCGGAATGAGGGTTTGAGGTATATGCCAGGTGTTGTGCCGAACCAGGGCAACCTGGGTTTTCTTTTTGTAGCCCTTATGTTGGATGAGGTAGTTGGGGTTCGAGGAGAGTTACCTCCGATAGTTTGCGACTATCCAGATGTCTTTCCTGATGATCTGTTTGAGTTGCCGCCGAGCCAGGAGGTAGAGTTTTCTATTGATCTAGTTCCCAGAGCTGCTCCCATATCTATATCGTCTTATCGTTTTGCACCCGCTGAGTTGCGTGAACTCAAGGTATAGCTTCGGGAGTTGCTAAATAGATGGTTTATACGTCTGAGTACTTCGTCGTGGGGAGCTCCTACTCTTTTTGCAAAGAAGAAGGATGGATCATTGCATTTGTGTATCGACTACTGGAAGCTGAATCAGGTAACCGTGAAGAACAAGTATCCGATGCCGAGGATAGATGATTTGTTTGATCAGCTGAAGGGTTCGAGCTACTTCTTGAAGATTGACTTAAGATCAGGATACCACCAGTTGAGGATTAGGGACGAGGACATAGCGAAGACCGCCTTTCGAACTCGCTATGGTCACTACAAGTTTCTGGTTATGCCGTTCGGTCTGACGAACGCTCCCGCTACGTTCATGAATTTGATGAACCGGATCTTCCATCCTTATCTGGATAGCTTTGTAGATGATATTCTGATATATTCACCCACCAGGGAGGCACACGAGAATCACCTATGAATCATCCTACAGACCTTGAGAGAGCGCCGCTTGTACGCGAAGTATGAGAAGTGCGAGTTCTAGATGTCTGAGGTGAGGTTTCTTGGACACGTGGTGTCGACAGATGGGGTAGCTGTGGATTCGTCAAAGACTGATGCTGTGACAGGTTTGGAGCCATCGAAGAGTGTCTTTGAGATTCGTAGTTTTCTGGGCTTAGCAGGGTACCATCGGTGGTTCGTGAAGGACTTTGCTTGACTCGCTGCACCGGTGACGCATCTGACGTGGAAGGGAGTTGTATTTATTTGGAGTGAGTCTTGTGAGTCAGCATTTCAGGAGCTGAAGACGAGGTTGACTAGCCCGCCAGTGTTGATCTTTCCAGAGCGAGGCTTAGGATATACTGTGTACTGTGATGTATCACACGATAGTTTGGGATGTGTTTTGATGTAGGGCGGTAAAGTTGTAGCCTATGGTTTCTGGCAGTTGAAGATGAACGAGTGGAACCACCCAACACACGATTTGGAGTTAGCAGCTGTGGTCTTTGCCTTGAAGACATGGCGTCACTATCTTTATGGTGAGTATTTCGAGGTTTTCTCCGATCACAAGAGCTTAAAATACTTATTTTCACAGAAGGACCTGAACTTGAGCCAACGACGATGGATGGAGTTGTTGGAGAATTATGATTTTGACTTGCAGTACCATCCAGGGAAGGCTAATGTTGTGGCAGACGTGCTCAGTAGGAAATCTCACGGGTCGTTAGCTTCTGTGGCTATACGTGAGTGGGACATGCTTGGAGTGGTTTGAGAGTTTGATTTGTGTCTCTCTGAGACAACGACGGGTGCCACTTTGTTTTCAGTAGTTTCACGACCAGCATTGATTGCACATATACTAGAGGTCCAGCGGACAGACCAAGAGGCTCAGATGATACCAAATCTTGTTGCTTGTAGAGAGGATACAGTTGGATGGGTTGTGGGTTCAGATCAAAGTCTGATGTTGGCTGGGAGGTTGTTTGTGCCCGAGTCATATCGAGCCAATCTTCTACATGAGTGTCATCATTCACGCCTTGCAGTGCATCCTAGAGGCACGAAGATGTACCATGACTTACGTTGTCAGTTCTATTCGACAGGAATGAAGCGAGATGTGATCCAGTTTATTTCCCGTTGCCTCACATGTCAACAGGTAAAGGCGGAAAACCAGAAACCGACATGATTACTACAATCGTTGCCTATATCAGAGTGGAAGTGGGAGCATGTCACGATGGACTTCGTGTTAGGACTTCCTCGATCACCTAGGGAACACAACGCCGTATAGGTTGTGGTTGATAGGTTGATGAAGTCTGCACACTTTCTCCCCATCTGAGTGAGGGATTCGGTGGAACGACTGAGTGGCTTGTATGTTAGGGAGATAGTCCGGTTGCATGGAGTGCCAGTGTCTATTGTTTTTGACCGAGACCCAATCTTCACATTGCACTTTTGGCAGAGTCTTCAGGAGGTTTTGGGGACGAACTTGATGTTCAATATCGCTTTTCACCCATAGACGGATGGTAAGTTTGAGAGGACCATTCAAATTCTGGAAGATATGCTGAGGGCTTGTGTCCTTGACTTTAGAGATTCGTGGGAGGAACATCTATCGTTAGCAGAGTTTGCATACAACAACGGCTATCGGTCTAGTATTGAGATGGCATTGTATGAGGCTTTGTATGGTAGACCGTGTAGATCGCCCATGTGTTGGACAGATGTGGGAGAGACCACAGTCTTGGGACCCAACATGGTGTGAGAGACGACAGAGAAGGTTGTTGTGATTCGCCAGCGCCTACTGACAGCGTAGAGTTACTAGAAGAGCTATGCAGATCCGAGTATGCGACCTTTGGAGTTTGCAGTGGGGGATCATGTGTTCCTGAAGGTCTCACCACGTAGAGGTTTGATGAGGTTTGGTCGTAGCGGGAAGCTATCACCGCGCTTCATTGGGCCTTTTGAGATCCTTGACAGGGTTGGGGAGGTTACTTACCGTCTGGCTTTGCTACCTTAGTTAGCATCTATGCATAACGTGTTTCACGTTTCTATGCTTCGGAGGTACGAGCCTGATCCTTCTCACGTGTTAGATTGGGCTGAGCTGCGGGTGGATGAGGATGCCACTTATGAGGAGCGTCCAGTGAAGATTCTTGACACGAAGAAGCAAGTGTTGCGGGGCAGAGCCATTGCTTATGTCAAGATCCTATGGCTTCATCACGGGGTTGAAGAGGCTACATGGAAGTTGGAGTCTGAGATGCGTGCTAGATACCCGAAACTTTTCCTTTGTGACCCTGTAGCGAATTTTGGGAGAAAAATTCCTTAAGAGGGGAAGAGTTGTGAGACCCGGACCCGTCCCTTTATGAGACTTATGTTTATATATAATGTGTTTTGCCTATATATTTCTAAGATGTATGATTTACTCATTTTAATGCATGTTTAAGTTTATCTGAGCATGCGGGGTTGGTTCCCGGCGTTGTAGGGAGTTGCCGTGCGACTTTTAAAAATTTTAAAAAAATAGATATTTTGGAGGCCTATAAATATCTGGATTTAGATATGTTCTAAAAAGATAATTGCAAAACTTAACTTATAAGTTTCCTTCAGTTTTCTCTCTGCCTTCTCTCTAACTTTTCGGGGGCCCGGGGCTTAGTTTTTGATAAACCAACTGCTGATCTGTAGTATCGGCATCGTGGTCTACGCAACCATCCAGTCAGAATTTTATTTTGGCAAAGCTCGATTTTGCACGTGGATCGAGACGTTGAGTTTTGAACTCACTGAGGTAGGATGCTAGACTGTATAACTATTAGAGGGTATTACATGTAATCCTACATGTTTCTACCATTTAAAAATGCATGAAAAGTGATTTATGTTTCAAATCTGATTTTGGGTTAAAACTATTTTTCGACGTTCAGTTGGATGAAATCGAAAGATGGATGTTCCTTTCGAGGTTTTATGATAGCCTTGAGCTCGGGTATGCTCCTAGGTATCAAAACAGGTGTTTTTTAAGCTTGGTTCGTGGATTGAAGGTCAAAATCGTAGCTTAAAAATATTTTCTGGGTGAGTTCAGTCGACTGGCCCTTTGGGTCCAGTCGACTGGATCATCGTTTTTAGAGTTCAGTCGACTAAACTCATGGGGTCAGTCGACTGACCCTTTGGGTCCAGTCGACTGAATCATCGTTTTGGGAGTTCAGTCGACTGAACTCATGGGGTCAGTCGACTGAAGTGCCTTATGTTCGAAAAGTTAGTTTTTCCAGCATGTTTTTCAGTCCACTGGGGTGGGTCCAGTCGACTGAAATGCCTACTGTTTACTTAGCATTTTGGTTGTTCGTTTTGGGAAAAAGGTTGAGTTTATTTTTAGAAAAGGTTCGATTTTTGTGAAAAACGTGTTTGTTGAAGGTTTGGAGCTAACCATTGGGGCTGAGTCTCAACTTCTAAAACGTTTTGCTGAAAATCATGTTTTGACATGTTTTGTTTGATCTCCATGGTTCATGGATTGGATCCCTTTGTATACATGTGTTATGTATCTGTTTTGCGGGTTGATTTTGAAATGTTCTCCTTAGATGTACCGTGACAGTGGGTATTGTTGAGTTGGTCTTCCATTGCTCATCAGTGTAAGTCTAAAAACTTGCGCAACGTAGGTGCTCTGTACCTTCGGGTTAATCCTCATAAATTGAGTATGTGTGGGTGCTTTGTACCATCAGGCTCAGGTCCCGTAAATTAAGCAGTAGGTTCTCTGTACCTTCAGATTATTCCCATAAATTGAGTGGTTCGGGTGCCTCTCTGAATGGTGTCGTTGTTGTGACTCCATATAGAACTTGTCATTACTAAACCTATGGGTTTAAGGTAATGAATGAAAGTCTATAATTGTTGCCTTTGCCTTGAGTTGACATAGTCGGTACGCAGGGTTGCATTTTATCGTGTCTCCTCAGTTACGTGTCCCGAGTGGAGAATGCTATGTTTTACTACTTTCCTTTAACTGTGACATGATATCTGTCAGGTTATATACATAGTTTCAAGGATGAAAAACTAATGGTTTTGAGAGAAAAACCTATTTTGAGCTTTTGTGGTCGAGTCCGCTCCCACCATATGATTGCATGACTTGTATTAGAGTTTACGGTCTATTTTTTATTGGGTTTCGGGTCACGGTGTGGGATTTTTGCTGTAAAATTTTATCAGGTGAGCACGTGGAGTTGACCTAGTTGCAGAGATAATGGAAGACTTGCTGTAATTTTTCTTTTTTGAGACGTGTACTTACGCATGTGACGTCTGTTGAGGCTGGTTTGTGTACGCCTTTGGCGATATGCTTATTCATGTATGAGAATGCATGTTTACTATTTATGAGAGTTGAACTTGAAATTTTTTTATCCAAATGTTGTATTTTGATTCTCAGCTATGAAACCTATTTTTCTTAAATGGGTGTTTTGGTGGGCTTTCGCGTGACCCGGATGTTTGGGGCGTGACAGTAGAGTTCAGCTTACACAGAAGACCAGATTATCAGTTCTTATGAAGTTTAAGTTTTTTTGTTTATAGTCTTAGATAGAACTGGATACACCATCAGTAGGCCTATATCACAGCGTTTTAATAGATCTGTCATGCTTATGGAGAATGGTATAATTTCGATTCACTGTGTTAGTACACTTTGTGTGTATGAACAAGACCGTATTGGGATAATTATTTTTATACTGACTATATAAAGTAATCAACACCATTTGGTTATTTGGAGTACTTATACTCTTAATCCTAAAATAATTAATAGACGCGCATATTTAGTGTTCTTTATTTTGATTCAAAAAATAGATCTTTTACGGGTCAACAAGTTCAGTGAATTCGACAACGTCATTACATATATGGTGAATATTAAATATTAATAGAATCCACATCCCGGCATAAGGATTAATGATACCCCCTTAAAGAAGTTTATAAGTTTTGATTATATCAAACTTTGCAAGTGAATTTTATAATTCGACATATCAAATAAGTTAAGTAAAATGTCTTAAAGAATTAAATGAGGTCGATTAAATATAATTGTCAGTAATTTAATTTAATTGACAAGTATCTGTAATCTAAATATTGGGAGATAAATAAGCATATAATAACGAGGAGCTCGAAAGATAATTTTTAAACTAGGACTGGGAGTGCAATTATAATTTTTAGTGGTATAAATTATAATTTATATTTAAAAAAAATTAAATCTAGATTGAATTAGATTTTTCTAATCACATAAGGAGCTTGAGTTTTATTCATCCCTTAGATGCTTGTCCTAACTTATATATATGCCATTATAACCCTTGGCAGCCAAGTTTTGATTATCAGGGTGTTCGCACTCTTGTGAAAATCAGAGAGAAGAAGGACTCAGCCAGGTCAGGGTTGAAATTTGAAAGATTAGAGCTCACACTCTATTTAGGTTTTGGTATACGAAAATACGACAGAAGATCTAAGGTGCAGACAATCTTTTAGATTTGTGCTTGAATCTTTTAGATTTTCTGTTCAAAATGTTGAAATGAGATCAAATCAGAGAGATTTCGAAGGTATAATCCATGTTCTTCTTTGTTGGGTTTATTGAGTTTGTTTTTGTTTTTATTCGAAATAAATTAGGGTTTCCCGTCCAGACAGCGTTCGGACAGTTATGAGTAGTAGTTTTTTTTTTTTGGTTTGATTCGTATACGTTGTCATTGGTTCTTGAGATTCCGATCCCTTCATTTCTAACAAAAGAAACATTATTACTTGAAAATCATTGATATCACTGGAATCCTCCAAAAATTGGACTAGGAATGCTTAAATTTTTTTTTATGATACTCTTTGCAAAAATGATCATGAATCTTCCATGATCTAGGGTTGAAGATTCTTCAAATATGGCGTATAAACTAGTGTAATTGAAGATAACGGCGCATGACTCTAAAGTGTTCATGCAATTCATAGTCATTTTTGTGCTTATAGATGCAAATAAAATAGAACCGATAAATTTTAGAAAGTATATTGAGTTAAAAATGTGTGATTACAGTAATAAGATATTTATCATAGAAAATGAAATAATATTTTGGTAGAAAAATACAACATTTTACAATGTCTAATTTCATGCAAAATTAAATATTTTTTTGAATAAATAAAAGATTTCATTGATTACACAAAATACAAGTTTTTTATATTCTTCTACTAATAGACATTATCTCATCTTATTAAAGAGAATTGAGTCATTTAATTAAAAAATGTTAGGAGTTTAATACTTATTTTGTTTAAATTAAATTTTTTTATTTTATTATGGCAGTTCAGGTTGTATTGTAATTGTAAAACTTCTAAGTTGACTAGGACTTTTGTGGTTAAATTAGGATAAGTTTGTTGAGTTTCAATTGTTTTGTGAGTCCTTCTAGAGATGGCAAGGGGGTGAGTTTGGGGTGGGTGTGTGTTCCCCTATCCCCATTCCATTTATTAGCGGGGCAGGGTAAAAAAAAAAAAAAATTGAGGAAGTGATGGGGCGAGAGCGGAGGAGTAGTGAAAAATATATATTTTTATTTTAAAAGAGATTAATAATAACAATAATGACATGATTAGATATTAAAATAATAATATTAATCAATTACTAGAATCAAAAATAAAAAAATAAAAAATATAAGTAAAAAATTAAAAATAAGTATAATATTTTTGTACTTTAGTTCTATAATATTGTTAAAAAATAAAATTTATATACAGTGTGTGGCGGGAGAAAATGGAGTGGAGATTGCAAATATGGCTCATACCTGTTACCTAACAGGTACGGGAAAAACCTGTACAAAACAGGTCGAGGAAAGCGAGAGCAGGTAAAATTGCCATCTCTACCTATAATCACCAAGAATCCTTAATCATATGTCTTAATAAATTAGAAGACCGAAGTACAAATGACCAAGTAGAAGGTTCAAGTCAATGAAGCAAGTCTGTGCAATTGAAGATAAGGCAGAATGCAGACTGCCACATGATCGTTTAAACGGTTCCAAATTCGCTTGAGCAGATCCCTGACAATTTCAATTCGATTGAAACTCTATCTACTAGACTTCTTATGCCTGTATAATTGAGCATAGGCCTGACTTGAAATGGCACTTCAGAGACATAAAATACAGAGCCTCATAAGTATAATCTGAAGTATTATTCGGGCCTTAAACATACGTAGATCATTCATGCTTGAACTTAGAAGGCGTTCTATGTTTACCGACGGTAGATTCTGTTAGTGTGAAAGTATTGATGATTCAATACTTGTGTAGTTTCGAGAATTCGTTGCTGCGGTGATCAAGTGAAGAACAGTGTATATGAATTCGGCAAGCTAGCTTAAGATGTTTGGATTGATAATTCGATCAAGTCTGTAATTTGTGTCTTGTAACTGTTTAATTGTTAGTGCTTGATTATTTGGACTTGAATTAGTTCTGTGATTTTTTTATCTAAGTTGGATTTTCTACGTAAAAAATTCGTGAGTATTTAATTTATGTAATTGGTTTATTTTTATTATTACTTGTGATTGCTTAGACCTAAAATAAATTAATGACTGATGCTATTTGTATTTCGATGCACATAAAATAATTCAAATATTATTTTTTTAACAAATAAAAACTCATTCATGCATAAAATATAATAAAATAAAATGTATCATTTATTTTTAAAAAAAATGTCTCATATGAGAAGAAACGAGACATTATAAAATGCCTCATTTTTTATTAAACTATTATCTCATTCTCTGTAATAAATGTCTCATTTTTTGTAATAATTATATGTTTAAGTAAATACACTTCTAAAATTTATTATTTTTATTTTATTTAATTTCATATATAACAAAATAATGATGAATCGCATAAATTCCTCTCGTCTCTTGCTTTTTTCTTCTCGTTCTCTCTACTTTTCTTCTTGTCTTCTCTCTATAATGTTGAGAGTAGCATGTCATAATCTAATACTTGTTATGATTCTTTCATTGATGTCATCTTTCTTCTATCTTCATAGATAGAATATTGTGGAAACTTCTAATTTGGTAGATTTGTTTCCATTTTATGTTGAATTATCTATTTTAGTGTTGAGAGATTCAATTTCAAAAAAAAAAAATATCAGTATCTATATATTATATAAATAATTCATATAAAGATATATTTGTCTAAAGTAATTATATACTTAAAATGAGACTTTATAAAATAATTAAAAAATAATTAGAACTTATTTCTAAATAAGTCCACTAATAAGGACTCCTAATTATTTTTCTTTTTAAAATTTTGTACCAACTTGTTTGATACAACTTAGGTTGTACTTATTAAGTCAAGAAAAATAAAAAAATATGATATTTGGCACTCCACACGGGAGCCTATGTATATAGGCTCCGTTGGGAAAAAAAAAACTTCTCAACATATAAAAAAGTTAAAAATAAATAAATAAATAAATAACTCAAAAAGGTTTCCCGCGGAGCCAATGTTTATAGGCCTGTTTGGATTAAATAGTGAGAATTTTGTTTTTTATTTTTTTTATTTAAATTTTTTTTTCATCTTTTGATTAAATTTTTTATTTTTCTAAATTATTTCAATGAGATGAATCTAAAAAGAAAAAAAAATTAATCAAAAGATGAAAAAAAATCTACTAAAAATAAAAATAAATAATATAAAATTTGGCTTACTAAGGTGTTGTTTGGTAATATTTATATTTTTTGTTTTTTATTTTTTTTTAAATTTTTTGTAAACTGTAAATGAAAATATGTTTGGTAATTATTTTTGTTTTCAAAAAACTGTAAACAGTTTTTAAAATTTACAAAATTTTAAGAAACA
>JAOTRH010216738.1:0-41558 GCA_034768845.1 Heliamphora exappendiculata
AATCTACACACCAGATTAAATACTATACAGAATATCGGACATCCATGCATAACAAATAAATGATATACATATATTGCACATAAAGATTCTCATAAAATAAAAAATTAATTTTATTAAAAAATAAATTTAAATACTAAAAACATGGTTTTCAGTATACCAACCCTAACAATCTCCCACTTATACTCAAAACTATGATGCCATACTTCTGACTCCCATGCCTTCTACATGACTATCAAAAGTCTAAGCCGGTAAGCTCTTTGTAAAAGGATTTGCAAGGTTGTCTCCTGATGTAATCTTGGTCACAGCAACATCACCTCTCTGTATAATTTCTCGTATCAGGTGATACTTACGCTCAATGTTCTTGCCTTTCTTATGGACCCTTGGCTCCTTTGAGTTTGCAACCGCTCCGCTATTGTCACATAAAGTGTAATAGCCGACTGAACAGAAGGTACCACCTCTAGATCCGTTAGGAAGTTCCTGAGCCGAACGGCCTCCTTAGTGCTTCAAAAGCTGCCACGTACTCGGCCTCCATGGTGAAATCAGCAATGCAGGACTTCTTGATACTCCTCCAACTTATAACTCCACCTCCTAAGGTAAACACATCCTAAGGTAGACTTACGGGAATCCCTGTCAGACTGGAAATCTGAGTCTGTGTACCCCAAAGGTACTAGACTATCTGCCTGGTAAACCAACATATAATTCTTAGTCCTTTTTAGGTACTTAATTCTATTCTTTACCGCATTCCAATGCTCCTGCCCTGGGTTAGACTGATATCTGCTAACCATGCCAACAACAAAACAGATGTCGGATCTAGTGCAAAGTATAGCATACATGAGGCTTTCTACTACCGAAGCATAAGGAACCGTCTTCATATTCTCTATCTCCTCATGTGTCTTAGGACACTGATCATTGGATGTAGTGATTCCATGCCTGAAAGGGAGAAACCCTTTCTTGAAATCCTGCAAGAAAGGATATCATCGATATACTTTGCTTGTGATAAGCCTAACATCCTTTGTTTTCAATCTCGCATAAGCTTGATCCCAAGGATATGACTGACTTCTCCCAAGTCCTTCATATCGAACTGCCCAGATAACCATACTTTAACCGTAGATAATGCCCCTACATTGTTTCTGATGCGCAAGATATCGTCTACATAAAGTACTAAGAAGATCACCACGCTTCTGTCACGCTTTCGTCACGCTTCTTGTACACACAGGACTCATCCGGACTTTGATCAAAATCATAAGATTTTATAACTTGATCAAACCGAGTGTTCCAAGACCTCGATGCCAACTTAAGTTCATAAATTGATCTCTTAAGATTGCACAACATGTGCTCCTGGCCTTTGTAATGAATCCGTCTAGTTGTATCATATAGATACACTCCTCAAGACTTCCGTTAAGAAAAGCGGTCTTGATGTCCATTTGCCAGATTTTGTAATCGAAATGTGCGGCAATGGATAAGAGAATCCGGATAGACTTAAGCATGGCTACCGGCGAAAAGGTTTTCTCATAGTTGATCCCTTCTTTCTGAGTGAACCCTTTAGCAACAAACCTAGCTTTGAAGGTTTTAACCTTCCCGTCTACTCCTCTCTTCCTCTTGTAGATCCACTTACATCCAATGGATTTTATCCATTCGGGTGACTCTACAAGTTCTCATACCTGATTGGAATACATAGATTCCATCTCTGAATTCATAACCCTTTGCTAAAGATAGGTATCTTTGTCTTGTAGTGCTTCATTGTAGTTACAAGGCTCGGTATCTAGTTCTGTCGGGATCTTGTCATAAGACTCTCCCAAGAACATATACCGGTCAGGTTGATGAACAACCCTCCCACTACGACGAGGCAGTACCTGTGTCTGTGTATTAGCAGTAATAGGCTGTGCATAATCTGAACCCTGTGCATCAGCACCATGTTCTTGATTTGCACCTGTCTCGATAATCCTCCCACTACAACGAGATAATGGAATATCAGTAACTTGTGGTTCCTCTTCTGTTCTACTGGCATTTTCTCTCAGTTCTTCTAGAATAATTTTGCTATTGGGCCTGTGGTCCATAATATAATCCTCTTCCAAGAATCAGGTATTAGTGCTAACAATAACCTTCTGATCCTTAGGATTATAAAACAGAACACCTTTCGTTCCCCTGGGATACCCCATAAAGAAACAGACTTCTGTCCTCGGTTCCAACTTACCCGCGTTCCCTTTCAGCACATGTGCTGGACACCCCTAAATTCGAATGTGTTTCAAACTAGGCTTATGCCCGGTCCATAATTTTGTGGGAGTAGAAGGTACTAACTTAGAAGGTACCAAGTTCAGAATGTAAGCCATTGTCTCTAAAGAGAGTCCCCATAACGAATGTGGTAAACCTGAATAACTCATCATTGACCTTGCCATCTCCATAAGAGTGTTATTCCTTCTTTCTGCTACACCATTCTGCTGAGAAGTGCTAGGTGCAGTCAACTGGGATGTAATTTCCTCTGATAATAAGTAGTTCTTAAACTCTCCAAAGAGATATTCTCCACCACGGTCGGATCGTAGTGATTTGATACTTTTACCTAAACGCTTCTCTACCCCCGCCTCTGCCTTGAATTCTTTGAATTTGTCAAAGCATTCAGACTTACGATGCATCAGGTAAATGTATCCATACTTTGAGTAGTCATCAATGAAACTAACGAAGTACTCAAAGCCACCTCTAGCCCGAATTGTTATAGGACCACACACATCAGAATAAAACAGCTCCAACGGTTCTTTAGTTCTATAGCCTTTGGTCGAAAAGGGCCTCTTGGTCATCTTACCCTCTAAGAAAGATTCACATACTAGAAGTGCCTCCACTTTCAATGAACTCAAAGGTCCATCTGCTACCAGTCTCTTTATCCTTTTTAGATTAATATGACCCAATATTAAGTGGTAAAGAAACGTTTGATTCAATTAAAAAGAAAACTTTCTCTTATATGGTAAATTAGATGTGTTATTCATTTCAGTTAGTTGCAATGTAGGAGAGATTGGAGTAATAATACAAAAATTATCCACCAATGTACCAAAACAGATAACCCGTTTACTATCCTTAATAACTACAGAGTTATTAAAATAAGCAAAATATCTATCTTTAGACAATCCAGAAATGGAAACTAAGTTCCTTCTAATGGCAGGTACATAAAGACAATCTCTCAATATTAAAACCCGATCTCTACCAAAACTGAGAGTGACATCTCCTGCTGCAACAGCTGTTATCTTTGTATTATTGCCCATATGCAGGTAAATCTCCCCATCACTAAGTTGTCGGGTTTCTTAGAACCCCTACAATGAATTGCAGACATGATTAGTGGCTTCCGTATCTACCCACCAGGTACCGATAGATAACACCGCTAAATATGTTTTCACAACCAGTGAACATAAATTACCGTGTTTGTTCTTCCTTCTGAGAAATACTGGACATAGCATTTTTCAGTGCCAGGTCTGATTGTAGTGAAAACATCTACCTTTCAGCTTTTTTACACCATTCCGTGGCCCACTAACTACCCTGGAAAATGTGTCTCCCTGTTTCTGAATCTTTTTCTTCTTCATGCCTTTCGGCCCCGAGAAAGAATCTTTTTCTGAAAGAGACACATTTTCTAGTATTGAAGAAATACCATTTGTAGTTAAAGCTATATCCATGTTACATTTCTAGTCAATAAAATTTGGTTTCGTAAGTTTTTTTTCTTTGAGTATTGAAGCGAGTGGGTTAAAATTCATTTTAATCCTCAGAATCACATAATTAAAAAAACCATTAATTATGATGAGCAAAACTTTAAATTTATTTTAATTTGGTTCTCTCTACCTTTTTAAAATTAATTCATCAGCAGCCTGGTAACCCGAGAATAGCATGCCACGAAGGGTGGACGTCTACTATCCTTCATAAGACCAGACATGCCAATTTTTTTTAATTTTACTATCTAGGCAACTGACCATGCCAAGTAAAACTAAATAGCTGACATAGTTTCGGTCCAGCATATAATACCAATGACTCATATGGAGAGCATACTATTATATACAGCTAAGTGTTAACCATCACCTAATCCCAAATCAATCACTTCGCAATAAACCTTTCACATGAAAAAGTGATTCACACTAACAATTGTCCAAAATTATCTACAGGAGGTTTATACTGGTAATACAGCAATTAATCTGTCCGATGGGGAGGAAGGCCTTACTGCCAACACGCAAGGTTTAATTGCATCGCCTACAAACTGGTGATGGAAACCGCAGGATTTATCTGTGAATAAATTTCCTCTCCCACTTAGATTTTTAAAAGATTTTTGAGGGTTATAAAAATCTATTTAATTAAAATAAATTTATTAATTTCGAAAGTCATACGATCTGAAAGAATTAAACATCTTTCCGTGTACACGATTCTAAAGATTCTGATTTATCAAACAATCTTTCGAAAGTCACACGATTTGAAAGAATCAAATATCTTTCTGTGTATACAATTCTAAAGATTCTGGTTTATCAAACAATCTTTCGAAAATCACACAATTTGAAAGAATCAAATATCGTTTGGTGTATACGGTTCTAAAGATTCTGATTTATCAAACTATCTTTTCGTGTTTAAATACGTAACAAATAAAATTTAATAAATGCACAGTTTTTCCTCCAGTTTTTCAGCTAAGGTAGTGATTAAATGTATTTATTTATTTTATTTTTTGTTTCATATTTTTCAAAAAATAATAATTTATTTTGATTAAATAATTTTTTATTTAATTATTTCAAAATTCAGAATTAATTCTCACGTTTTTTCCAAGATATTCGATTTTTAAAAAATTCAACTTAAACG
Organism: Heliamphora exappendiculata; assembly: GCA_034768845.1. NCBI lineage: Eukaryota > Viridiplantae > Streptophyta > Magnoliopsida > Ericales > Sarraceniaceae > Heliamphora > Heliamphora exappendiculata. Next base: position 4,816 of record JAOTRH010216738.1, read on the forward strand.
CGATATTTTGTAAAAAAATAAAATATTTAAAGTTTTTTCATTTAATTAAAATTAATTAATTAAAACAAACTTAATTTTATTTTTTATTACAAAATATTTTAATTAAAACTGAATTTTTAAATTAATTGAATTAATAGGATAAAATTAATATTTATCATTTACGTAGTTAAAATATAAAAATAAATTAATTACAAGATAAATAAAAATCTTAATTTTATTATCGAATTGAAAATTTAAAAAATTTCAGTCTTTTACTCAAAGATAAGTTTTAAGTACCGTTAGCATAAGAATTTTTTAATTTTATCTGATAAATTATATCAGAAAAATCAAGCCAACCGAAACACCAAATAGTCTGGATTTCCGCCGGATTCTGCTTCACTGTTTGGAAAAAAGAAAAACGCTGCTGTGGAGATTGAATTTCACGGAAACACTTGTTTCGAAAACAACCGCAGCCAACCAAACAGTTCCTCAAAACCAAAACAACCTGGGACGCCTGGGATTCCTGCTGGAATTGCGCCACCTCATGCTTGGAATCCGGTTTCTTTTAGGAATTGCTTTGTGTTGGGAATCAAAGCTCCGTTTGGCGAACTTTTTCTGTTTGCACAGCATGTGGATTGGTTTTGTGCTTCATCAGATTCAAGCTTCAAAAAGTCACCCCAGCCAATTGATCTTCCATTGAAGCTTCAAACCGCCTGCTACACTTGGAAACCGGTTTATGGAACAACCGGGTTTGGAGATACCACTGGCCCCGCACCACTGTTTGGCCACTGATGCTTGAAAAAAGCTGATACTCGGCGCCACTGTATGGGCGCTACTTTGCTTCACCCAAAAAAAAATTGGGAACCGGTGCCACTGTTGTTTCAACAGTGCTTGGGATTTGCTTCTTTTCATTGAAACAAAACAAAACCACCAAAACCGCCTGGGAAGGGATTGCTTTTGGACCACTGTTTGTGAATCAGTGCTGCGGTGAAGCTTGGGAATTGTGCTAGAACGAGACTGGGCAGCGTTTGACTGCCGAACTCCGTGGTTGCTGCGGCTTTGTTAGCTGCTATAGCCGCTTTTTTTTAATTATTTAATCAGAAAAAAATTTTGGAGAGAAAAAAAATTGCAAAACAATAAAATAAAATTTTTTCGCCTCTAAAACCACCGGAACCACCGCCGGTTGCCGCCATACCTGTTCTTATTTTTTTTTTCTTTCTAATCTACTGAAAAAAAAACTTAAGGAACATAAATATTTTACATTGAAACATTTGTCCCGTAAACTCATATTCAATCTAAAAATAATTAATTTAACACGGTCAACCCCAGTAATTAAAAAAAATAATAAAATCATCATCCATTCAATGCAATCAAACATGCAATAATATAACTAATGATCATAAAATCGAAATTTAGAATACCTGCAAAACAAAGTTAGTATAGTTCTAAATCTACCCGGTCCCAATAAACTATAAACAACAAATAAAACGGCTATGATACCAATTTGTTAGAGGCAATACTGCCAAGATCATTATTTTTGAAAACGATTAGTCAGTAAAAAATTTACTAGATGGGCAAACACCGAAATGGGCTCCAGATAATTTTTTTTTACGTCGAACGATCAAAAATAAACCCGTGCATCCAAAGTTAATTTAGAAGAATACCTCTTGTCGATCTAATCTTCAACTACGACTTGATTTCGAGTTGAAACTCCAATAAGATCTTTTACTATATTTCTTTACGCGATCCTCGAACGTAATGTGGGCTACGATCTTCCGAGAACTCGTACCGGCAGAACCCCGATATATTTTTAAATCTCGAAAGACAAAAATAATATATCAATAATATATGAGATATATGAACTATCAATTCTATCAATCTCAAACTGGTTCAGCCTACCCGCGTATATATAGGGTTACATCAGGAACCTGGGGAGTAATTATGAGTAAGACTTCCAGTGGAACACAGATACCTACAGGCAATTTCTGCAATTATGGAAAGTCACAGCGATTTCTGCAAGTTTCATAAAACACTGAATTACAGTTCACATCACTAAAGAACCATAATTGCACTATGACCCATAATCTCAACACCTTCTGGCAATGAGCTCCTGTTATTAAATGCTTACCATTTCTCCCAACGTTATGATTCTCGATACCCGCAAATTAAATTTAATTACTGACAATTTAATTTAATTAGCAACTTGATATTCTTTAAGCCCTTTCGCTTAACTTATTTGACCGCTGGATAATTAAACCTACCTGCAGGGTTTGGCTCAGTCAAAACTTATAAGTATCCTTAAGGGGTATCATCAATCCCGATAATTCGGGACGTGAATTTCGTCAATAATTAATATTTTTTATATAAATAATACCGCTATCCAACTCACCGGGAATATAGACTCATATAAGATCGCACACTCTAATGAATCAAAATAACGAATATTAAATATATGTAAATCAATAATTATTTTAGAATTAAGAGGATAAATATTATTTATAATAACCTTAGAGTGTGAATTAATTTACATAGTCAGTAGTTAGTACTAAATTAATTACTCAAAATGTCCCGCTCAATACACACAAAGTGTACTGGCACAGAGAGTCGGAACAATAGACGTCGCTATTATCTGTTCCCTGTAACCAAGATAGGCCTACTAAAACTCTGTGCCACAGTCGTACCGATGGTATGTCCATTTCCATCTAAACAGTGAACATAAAACTTATACTCTGCAAGAACCTACAATCTGGTCTTCTGTGTGTAAGTCGTACTTTACACACCAGATTAAATACTATACAGAATATTGGACATCCATGCATATCAAAGAAATGATACACATACATTACTCATAAAGATTCTCATAAAATAAAAAATTAATTTTATTAAAAATAAAATTAAATACTAAAAACATGATTTTCAGTATACAAACCCTAACACGGCAAACCAAACACACGGTGCCACACTTTGACATTGTTCACACGGATCACATGCGCCCTACCCAAAATGTCATTCAAGCCCTTACAATCAACTGATAGCCACAAACTCGAAATCACATCACTATTTCACGCTGCACCACTCTAACCTTACAACTATTAAGACTAATACCGCTACCCGAACTTCAAGAGTCACTAGGGCTAAACACACCATCTAGACCAAACGTTTCACATGTGTATACTTACCCATACGAACCCAATCATATCCCTCGTCATAACACCGTTCACATACACATATCGGTCCCTCGAACCTATAACACTCCACATTAAAGTTTATTATTGAATTCCCGTAGTCACTGATCACACCATTCACCAACATTTGCATATACATTCGCATTACCCTTTCACGTTGGTACTATTGATCCAACAATCTTCCAACCGTACAGTAGTATCTCAAAATCCTGAAATCCCTTCCGAATAACACTCGATTCCTTCACAGGTTTCCCACTAAGCAACCAAGCTAAGAATCATTTTTCGCACCCTAACCATTCCATCTTACTCCCAACTCACCATGGTCCTCGATATACTCAAGGCCGATCACAAGAACCACATAGATCAATTTGCATGCCCTCACCTTATCCTTTCACTAGTCTTATTCAAACACTTACTACTCTTACGTACTCACACTAAGTTGTCATGCAACTCCACTGGAATCATTAGAATTTCATTGTCCTTCAATGTCTCATACATAGAATCCACACATTCTAGCGAGAAAGCTCATTCTCTACACAAATTAAACCCCAATCGAAACAAACATGCTCGCTCTAACGAGCCATATCACGAAGGGTTTTCAAAAGCAATTTCCTTATGACTTACCGCGATATCACAAACAGACCAATACCATCTCCACAAGATCTACACAGTCTAGACATCGAATGAATACAAATCAATATTCAGGAACTCACCACGTGAACAACTCGATCATCAAAACTTTAACAAGGATCTCATTCAACCACGAGCTACGGATGCTAGCATACCGTGAAAATCAAAATATATTTCAAGAAATCTCTCCTGAATACTCGAGCTCACATGATAGGACAAACCACCCCCTCAAGAAATTACGAGAAACCAAACCTACACTTATACAATCCCGAAGGTACATCGGTCAAGGTATGTCCAAAAGAACTAAAAGGAATTCACAAGGTTCAAGGGGGGAAAATCCTAATCTTCCCAAGAATCGCTCAACAAGAGTCAATCAAAAGTTTCGACATTTAAACTTCCATTAGGGTAAAACAATCACGTCAGATAACCAATTACAAGGCATCTCTCTTCCTAGAGGAAGCGTGAGTCAACTAGAGACTCCCACGCAACGCCACTACCTTCTCGGGCAACCCTCAATTACGCGGCTTAAGAAAATGCTAATTACTAGTCCTCAGAATGACTTCTGGTATCACAATACCAATGCTGTCGGTTCCCAATCACAGTGAGTACACCATTTGCCACACTTAGTTCTCAAACTCAGATATCACTCAAGCACATCGGCTACTGTTCACTCATTCACATCCCTACGATATATCAGTTATCCACCAAGGCATAACACCACACACCCGCATCAATTCGAGATATCCCCTCACGAGGTCGCATCACACTAGCTCGATTCCCCACGAGTAGGTAACAACTAAATGGGTAGGTAAAAACCACACCACAGACTCGATCTCATGGTTTTGGTACACCCATCAGAAAACACTGAACGCTCAATCAGGAACATCCGTCTTTTATGTCACTATACCTGTACTAATGACACACAGCTATCCGAACACGAGAGCAACCATATGCAACAAAACAAAACGAACCTTATCTACTAACTTTAGGCTAAATAGCCCATCTTAGCACTCGCCTCCAAGGATAAGATGACATCACCATCTATAGACCTTACGCCAGGTCACAAACCACCCACATCATCCCTTAAGGAATCTCTTCATACCGACACGACATCCTAAGACGACCGAGTCGACTATACTAACAACATCCATCACAGGGCCTACTAGTCTCACACACATACACTTATCAAACACCTCGTACTACACATAATCTTCCATCTATGATAATAATAACTCAAACCAAAAGTCTTAATTCTGTGAAACTCCCCGAATAATCTCAAACCATCGCTCATCAAAGCATAACCACCTTCGACATACATTTCATCATACGTACATGCACATTACTCGATAATCAATCATTCGATAAAATCTCTAATCCACATACTCGTTCCTCATATAACATTCGATTTCTATCAAGAAACACAACTATGCACCATGCCACGAGGAAGATATGAGGGTCATCAGACAAACCTTCAACATCACAAGGTACCACTTTGGCTACTAACAACACCCCATAGGGTAAGAAATATTCCCAAACACTGTATAAGTTCAGACTTTCTAACACACTTTAGGCCGGCGATTATTACTCTTCAGTCCACTATGCTCCCATCTACTATGCACTCGTCTATACCCAATCTCGAGGCACACAGCTTATGACATAGCATGGCTCAAGACATAACAATGCTTATGACATACATAATTCTCAACGTGCTCAAAACCACACCTCATACCCGACCACAACAAGCAACCTCCAAGAGGTTTCAAATACTCTGCCACAACTACTCGTTCCGCTACTGGTAACATAGAAACACAACGGGCCACTAGCTGTGGTCACCACAAACTCATGTAGGTACCACAACTTACAAGCAAATTTCACCGTGCACAAAACGAATGACACTCATCTCACGAGCTTACCCTTGCTATAATCACTAAAAACTGGGCTGCACTTTAATCACCCATACCACGATCCTGATCGCGACTTGCCCTAACCCCATAAGCATAACTCCTATATCGAGGGTATAACCAAATTCAACTAGGTAAGACTTAACTTAACATTCTAGAACCAGGTAAACATACTAACTATCATCAAGTCACATCAAGTCTACACATATCCACATGTCGAGGAGGACCCTTAGGAATGACACACCGATTCGGGTAACTCATTTAGATTTCTTGCTAGAATGGACGTCGGCCAAAAGCCCTTCTAACTCGAACCTCGAACTAGTCGATCGAATGCCCGAGGGAAAGGCACATTGTCCCAAAGATCCAACCTCCATACCTAAGTATCACATAGCATGCAAATGTCAAGTATATCCATGATATTTCATGCTAGCACGCCAATATATGAATATCACACATCAATGCAAGCTCTCACGTAATGGATTAACTATTTTTCACGGTTCCTAGGTATTCAAATCTATAGCTCTGATACCAATCTGTAACGCCCTAACTTTTGAACAATATAACCCCGAATGGTTTGCAAGAAAAAGCCTGAAAAGAGGAACATTTTGCCCATAAAACCACGATTTGAAGTAAAAAGGTACTCAAAAGATGTTTAAAATTTTTAGAAAAATACCCCATTTTAAAACAAGTATTGAAACAAAAGGGGACAAAATTTCCACAATAAACCTTTGGAAAGAAGAAATTTTTCTTGCTATAAATATACATGAGATTTTAACATAAATGATAGGGTAAGCATTTTAAAACTTCATCGAGAATAAGAAACTAACATGTTTTATTGAAAATAAAAAACCAACCCAAACTTCCTCTCATGCATATGATAAATGTACTCTTGGCCATATGCCCTTACAATTAAACTACTATCGAACTATAATACGACAAACAAAACTATCTATCGTTACAACCCGAAGATAAGCTCTAAGAGTCTTCAAAGATGACGACCTAACGAGGTCTTAATGCATACTCCTCCAAGAGATAATTCGATCCTTATGATCACCTGAAATGTTGTTAAACAATATGAGTAGAGGTTCGTAGAAAAATGACTAACAATGAATATACATGCATGACATGCAAGGGTGATTATGCGACGTGCGACATATAAAGTTATCAAATATTACTTCTATTTTCTTACAAAATTCGTTACATAATCATTTTTCCTTACAAACTTCATCATTTAGCTTTCTCTCATTTCAACTTCAATACATCAATTTCAAGTTCTTAATATCCGTACACACATACACGCACGCACACACACACACACACACACACTGTGCATTTTTTAATTGTTTCTAAACCTAAATCGAGTTTATTTTTAGAGAAAATCTTTATTTCCACAACCATTATCAAGGTTTCCCAAATTTTATAACTCACGCACACCCACAAACACATTATCACTAGTTTCTCTTGATTCTATCAACTCGTGATTTAAAACATAAGAATCGACACTGGACGAGCGTATAGACCCGTGTCGCGCTACAACCAACCCGTTCACACGAGGCCTTTGAAGTAACGGGAGATTCTATATCCCGACACGACTAACGTCTTTTTTCGGTTGCTAGTCGGAGGGTAGAGAACCCAATCTACACAGTTTTTCGGTCTTTCACTGTGGAGAAGCTCGTGCCAGAACATAAACGATCCTTGGATCCTAAAATTGGTCCTTGTATATTATCAAAATCACATTATACATGCATGAGTCTAACCTAAGATGGTTCCTCTCGCTAACACAACGCAACCAAGTCATCCACATCACACTTGAGTCCAACCGTTAAAATTCAGTTCCTCTCGCCAACACTCACGCAACCCATGCAAGGAGTTAAATGCATTAACGATTATCTATTATGAACATGATTTATAACAATTAAACACATTCTCATAAACAAGTCCAACCCAACCTTGGTTCCTCTCGCCAACACACACAACACATTTAGGGTAAATAATTAATTAACATTATTAGTCTCAATTTCTCAAAAATCCAACCAATTTCACCATTCGGGTTCACCGCCCCTAAAACCCTCAAATTTCCCTTAAGTTTGACAATAACCATGTTTTATCTTTTCCGAAACACAAATTAAAAGTTTTCACAACCCAAGGTTTACCAAATCATTCATCAATTTCATCATTTAAACCCAATAACCTGTAAAGCCCTAATTTTCTTAGTTTTCAACTCGAATAAACCCTAACTTTTCAAATTACATATTTATTGTGCTCCAACGACACTATTAAGGTAGAACCATCCCATATCACTTGAAAACACAAGATTTAACTTACTTTAACACCAAATCCTAACCTAGGATTTCTAAAACATAGATTTTTATGCTTTTTCATGTGTATAAACGTAAATATTCAACTCATATCTGTAGACACCCCATTTAACCTTGCCTAATCTTAGGTGAATCTGATGATGAAAACAGGTAAAATAGTGCTTCAGTTCGATCCTCAAGAAGTGATCCAAGCTTGGTATTTGAACCTGAAACTTTTGAACCAATGAAATTTTATCAAATTATCAGAACTTGCTGTCCAAGTAAGGCGACCGCCATTTTCATTGTGGTGACCACCAATAGAACCTCTTGGAAACCCTAGCCAAAAGTGGCAACCGCCACCTCTAAACCAGCGACTGCTAACTTGCATTGTGGCGACTGCCGATAGAACCTCGGGGAACCTTTGAAAAGCATGGCGACCGCCAACTTGCATTGTGGCGACTGCCAACTCTAAATGGCATAACGTGTCTTAAAACGTGGTAGTACCTCATTGGTTGAAGAACTCTATAAATACCGTACATCTGGTACATTTTCAAGGATAGAATTTGAGTGGGATGGTTATTGAGAGAAGCTCTGCCAAGTCATCGAGCAAATTTGAATTCTGATGCCGAAGCTCTGTCGAAATACCGAGATTTGAGCCTCCGACATTTACATTGCAACCCTTGCTTGGATCACCACCCAAGGAGTAGACCGTTGAAGCACATTCCCAACTTGAGGATTCTCCGACAATCTAGGTACCTCGTGTGGATCCCTGATCATTCTAAACTCCATTTCCTCTCAATTGGAGTGATCGGGTTAACTTTCAATTTCAATTTGTGCATTTCTTTTGCTTATGTAATTAACCTTGTTTGTTGTTTAGATTGCATCATTTAGTTCAATCTTTTTATTTTCATTCATTTTCCTTATAATGTAGCCTTATTTTCTTTTCCTTGTAATATAGTTTTATTTTATTTTTTATTTCTTTACCATTTCTTTTCATAATGCTTACCTTATTCTTCTTTTCTTTTCTTTTGTTAAACTAAAAAAATAAAAGATCACAAAAGTCTTTTAAATTAATCTTTAAATGTTAGTATAAAATTTATCTTATTATAGTAATTTTATTTTCTTTTATTTTATTATTTTTTTTCTCTTTTAAAGTATAAAATATAAATAGTTAGGTTTTTTTTCTTTAGTTTAATAACATTTTTTAACTTTTTCATTCTAGAATAATTTTCTTTATAAATTTTTTCTTTATTTTTTTTTCTTCAAATCTCTAAATTTTTTTGTTATGAAACCATTATCATCTTTGTTAGTAAGCTTTCTTTACTTTTAGCGTTAAATACTCATCATGTTAATATTTCTTTAAATGTATGATTATGCATGCTTTAATTATCTTCTTTAAATGCTTATTTAGAGTAGTTTGGATCATTTTGCAACTGCCAATGTTTAGATAATTTTCGTATATTTGCTTTGTTCTTTTATGAAAATCATGATAGTTAATTTATTTTTATGAAATTGCATGCGGGTGTGTTCTATATATCCTTTAGCTAGAAATTGCATGCTATAGGATTTAGGATTTTATCCCTTTATTTGTTTTGATTTGGAGTGCTATGTACCTATATTATGTATTTTTCATATTTGATTTTGGATGTTCTTTCTTTGCCTCTACTTTTTTTATTTGCATGCATTTGAAAAATCATATTGAAGAACCAATGATGATTAGTAGAGGCCAACCTTATGGTTGGACGAACGAAATGCTTAACACCTTTTCCGATTCGTACCTTATCCCCCGAACTTTTTTCTCTCGATAAATTTTTTTTAATCAGTAGCCATTTTTATTTTTCTTAGTTTTTCTTAAAAACTAAGTGCCGATTCCATTTTTAATGAAAAAGGGTTTTCAGAATTTGGCTTTTAAGATGTTAAAATATTTTCCAAACATCTTTGAACCTCCATATTTTTGAAACATTTCAAAACCCCTAAATCCCAGCGCCACAGTATTTTCTGGCGACTCAGCTGGGGACTGGTTTCCAAAATCAAATAAGAGGGCTAAACTTGAAAACATAATTGGTTCTTAATAAGAATTTCTCATTTGTATTTTTGCATGCATATGCATTGTTCTTCAAACCCCCTGCCGGGTCGACCCGATACCCTGAACGTTCATCCTTTTCGGGGATTGTTGGGAAGACGGGCAGCCCTTACTGACTATACATTTTCATTGGTGTAGTAAAAGAGTTTGGACGTACTGTTTGACCATGTCCTACACCACTCAAGGCATGTGAGGTATATACCCGGTTCTATTCAGAAGGCACCTTGTTCGATTGATCAAAATTAGCCTTTTGCATATAGTGAACTTAGAACCCCCCATTAGGTGCTGCTAACTGTAGTAGGATTATGTGTTTTTCTTAATTATATGTTTTGCCTGCGCATTGTTAGGATTGTTTTGTTCAGGTTTAAGCTAGTTCCTTTTTTGGGTTCAGCCCGTGTTTTCCGTTATCCTTTGATTAGGTTAGTTATTTTTCCTTCGGGTTCTTCCCGGGTTTGATTTTTCCCCATGTTTGGTTTTCACACCATAGTTTTCTTAGGGTCATGCCCGTGTTTCATTCTATAGTTTCTCTCTTTCTTTTGGGTTCTCCCTAGATTGTTAGTTTCTCCTCCACCTTTGTTTAGGCTACCCTTGTCATACCCGTGAGAGTTAGTTATTTACCGTTATGCTTAGGTCAAACCGGTCCTATCAGTCTAGTTCTTTTTTGCTTACTAGAGTGCCATATGTTTAGATAAACCTTCCCTTTAAAAGTTGGTTAATCTTCTCCTTAGTTGGGTTGTCCTGTTGATATGCTGCCAGTATGTGTCCGGCAGGTGCATTGTTTCAGTCTCTGTGTTTATCTGCTCATGATTTACTATTTTGGGTGTCTGAGATATTTGCTATCTATCGTCAGAATGCTTGTTCAGGAGGTGTTTGATACTGGTTATTTTACCTTTTGGGATCTAGGTTTTTCTATGGATTTACTATTGGGTCGAGAAAAGTACAGTTAGCATGTGTCTGGGAATGATTAGTGACAGGTAGACTCTGTAGGGTATTCGAACAGTCAGCTGAAATGGCAGAGAACGAGGTAAACTTAACAGCTCTGATAAGGGCTATTAATGAAATATAGAGGGCCGTGGAGCAGCAAACTCAGGCTTAGAGTCAGTTCCAAGCACAAATTCGTCCAATTCAAGCTCGTTTGCCAATACCAAATGAACAACATGATGAGCCAAATGGTAATGGGGAATACTTTTGGGATGACAATCAGGTCCCCAATGGACCGCAAGTTATTCCACCACCACCACGGGTCCCTCGTCAGGTGATGTTGAGGAAAAAAATACTGCTCAATCTAGAGAATCTGCATTGGTTGATAAGATCAACCAAATGGAGAAGGTCCTTAAAAAGGTCAAAGGGATCGAAGAGTACATGTTAGATGTGGGAGGATTATATTTGTTCCCAGGCGCTAAGCTGCCAGAAAAGTTCAAAATGCCAGATATAGAGAAGGTCGACAGAATTGGAGATCCCTGAATTTATCTCTAAATGTATGTTGGTACCCTATCGCTAATGGAAATTGATGACCAGTTGAAGGCTTAGCTCTTTCACTGATCTCTTTCTGGGGCAGCCCAAAAATGGTTCCTCTCCCTCGATGTAGCAAAAACCAGAACTGAGAGTACATAGCCACGACTTTTGTTAATCAGTACAGCTACAATATCTAACTAAATGTCACCACCAGAGAGCTTAAAAGAACCTGACAGGAGAGCTGGGAGTCTGTTGTTGACTTTCTAATCCGATGGAGGGGTAAGGTCGCCAAGATGACAAGCCGGCCTTCTGAGAAAGAGCAAGTGAGGATAGTAGTGAAGAATCTGCAGTCCCCGTTGAAGCGCTATTTGATCATGCAGCCACTATCCACATTCGAGCAGTTGTTTGATGTCGGGGCTCAGATAAAAGATGCAATCTAGTATGGGGATATTGAAAAATCCAAACCTAGCCAAAAGCCGTAAAGAACATTCCCAGCAAACAACTAAAACCAAACTACCACCACTAACCTCGTGTTTCGCTCTAGCGAGGTAAACTTGTTGAACCCAACCTCTTCTGCCCAGCAATCTAACAATACTCAACAGTTAGACAATGGTCAATAGCAACAAATGCCGAGGAGAGTCTTCACTCCCCTCAATATTTCTTTATCCATCGCCCTGAGTGGACTCGTCGAGAAATAGCTTATCAAGTTATTGGACCCCATGCCGGTACTCGATCCCTTACCGTCACGATTTAATGCTTCTCAATACTGTGCCTTCCACTAAGATTACGGGCATTTAACTGATAAAAGTATGAGGCTGCGTCATGAGATCCAGAATCTCATTAACAACAAAGTGATCCCACCACCGTCCGCTACTCCAAAATCGAACGTAACGACTAACCCCTTGTCGAATCATGCCAGGCAAGCTGGGGTAAATTACATGTCTCTGGGCGAATTAGAGGACCCGAGTCAGCACATCTATTCAATATACCTACCACGCTCTCATGCTTCAGTAATTAAGGATCAAATAGCATGCTTATTTATCGTGGTTAGAGGCAGTCGAGACAGGAGGGAGGAATGGAATGATGGTGCTTGGGAGTGGTATCAGACATCATTCCCAGCTATTCAACTGGAAGAAGAGGAGCGCAACGAAGAAGATGATTAGCCTTTGGATTAGCCAACCCGACCATATGGGTTTGGTCACATGCTCGATGGCGTTATCCTTTCCCAGCTTTTTGAGGAAGAGGTATATGTGGATGAAATGCATCCCTATTGGCTAGTAAGATTTGTGCTGAAGTCCGACGGAGTAGAGTGGATCGACTTCTGGGCTTCTCAGGAACAGTAAGTGGACTTTATCAAAGAGGATATTTGGGAAGAAATTGATAATACATGGGTCATCGAAGACGACGAGGAGAGAAGAGAAAGAATGGCAATCACAAATTTAGGCAATTTGTGGGCATTTGAAAGCCCTCTTCTTGTGAACGAGATGCAATAGACCAGTGAAACAATAACATGATTATGGGATCCCGTGGAGGGGATAGAACATCTGACCAGAAGCGGGCGACATTTTAAACCAGCCCAGCTGGAAAAGGGGTAACCAAGTGGAAAAGGAAAGAAAAAAGAACATGAAAAAGAAGATGATGAGGTGCTGAAGCAGTTAAAGAAGATGCAAGCTAACATCAGCATTTGGGGGCTACTGATGGTCTCGCATAAACATAGACAAGCTGTGCTAAAGGTTCTGAATAAAGCCAGCATTTCAATAGATGCTACCCCGGAACAACTAATTAGACTTATTCTGCCAGCGATAGAACCAAAAGTTATTTTTTTTCTGATAAAGATTTGCCAGCCGAGGGAAGGAATCACAACAAACCACTGCACATTACTATTAAGTGCCTGGACAAATGGGTTCTTGTGACTCTTATCGATAATGGGTCTACATTAAATGTATATCCACTCAGAACAACACTCTGTTTAGGACTAAAGAAGGAGCACTTCATACCGAGCAATCAAGGAGTCTTGGCTTATGACAACACAAGAAGAGACGTATTAGGACTGGTGTCATTTGCGGTATCAGTAGGGCCCTTGGAAATGTCGATCGAGTTTCATATACTAGACTTACTAGCGTCTTTCAACTTGTTGTTGGGTAGACCTTGGTTGCATGACCTAAGTGTCCAAAATGTACCATCAACTTTCCATCAGAAATTGAAACTGATAAGAAAGGGGGTGGTTCTAACTATTCACGGAGAAGACAACATTCATCCCCTAAGAGGAGGAGAGGGCTCAACTATGTTGGAAGTATAGCATGGTGAAAATGATGTATCACTCAGTGACTTCAAGTTCAATGAAACCCAGGCTGTACAGATGTTGTTGAATTAGGAGGAAATATATATCAACCCGCGGGCTATAACAATGATGAGAAAAATGTCTTTTTTTCCTGGTATGGGATTAGGGCGTAAGTAGCAGGGAATCCCAAAACCCGTTTAGGTATTGTTGACTTCACACCATTTTGGCCTTAGGTATGAGCCAACGGAGGAAGATTTGGATGGGCCTAAGACGAGACGGAAGGTCAATTATTCTGGAACGCTCAATGGGCATTTTGTCAAAGAAGGAGAAGATTTCCCATACTGCGGCTTTCCAGAGCCATGGGTTGACGAGAAAATCAATCAAAAGCTGCAAGGATTGGAGATCTGTTTTGGCCATTAGTTGTCTTATTCAGAAGAGGAAAAGACAGTGAAAGGGGAAGAGAAAGGTGAGAAGCTTCGAGAGGAAGATTGGGCTGACAAGTTCGATGGTACTGACATGGGGATGCTGTTTAATGAGAAGATGGCTTATCTGCATGTAACTAACCCAAACTGTTTCATGATGAATTTCAGTGCACTAGAAGACTGCACCAAGCTCATCGTCGATGTTGCTACAAAGGAAGTGAAGAATTGGACCATCGAGTCTTGTAATATGCAGGTCATTTGTCTTGAGTCCGAGTTTGAGTCGGAGTCTATAGTCGAGGGCACGTCTATTGATGCTCCTCTCCTCGCTTTTACTGTTGAGTTTGTAATTCCCTCTGCTTTTAATGGAATGAATGAAATTTTCGGTTACTCTACTTTGTTTGATTTATTTCATACGCTTTCCGACGATTTTGAATTCGCCAGGAATATTCCCGAAGAAATAAAACTTCTAATAAAAAGAGAAAAAGAAATGCGTGTCCAACTTATAATTGAAGAGACTTTGTCAATAAATTTGGGTAATGAAACTAACCCACAAAATGTGCAAATTGTTCTTTATCCTTAGTTGAACAAGAACAATTAATAACTTTATTAAAATAATTCAAAGATGTAGTTGCATGGACTTACGAGGATATGCCCAGAATTGACCTTGACATTATCCAACACCATATCCCTCTATGCCCCGATGCTAAACTAGTCAAACGAAAATTAAGACGGATTAGACCAGAATGGGCTCTGAAGATCGAAGAAGAAGTTGCCAAACAGATCAATGCTGGGTTCCTGATGGTAACCGAGTATCCAAAATCGGTAGCTAATATTGTGCCAGTTTTAAAGAAGGACAGACATATCCGAGTCTGTGTAAAATTTTGGGACCTCAACAAGGCTAGCCTGAAAGACGATTTTCCACTACTGCATATCGATTTCCTAGTGGATAGTACAGTGGGGCATGCCTTGTTGTCATTCATGGATGGCTTCTTCGGGTACAATCATATTTTCATGGATCCCGAGGATAGAGAAAAGACGAAGTTCACCATGCCCTAGGGTACCTATTGTTATCGTGTGATGTCGTTTGGTCTAAAAAATGTAGGGGTAACTTATCAGAGAGCTGCCACTGCTTTATAGTATGACATGATACATAAGGAGGTCGAACTGTACGTGGATGATATGATAGTTAAGTCCAAGGATCGGGATGACCACATCATAGCGCTGCGAAAGTTCTTCGAAAGGATTCAAAAATACAAGATGCGGCTCAATCCACAAAAGTGTGCCTTCGGGGTTACTACCGAAAAAATGCTTGAATTTATGATCACTCAACGAGGTATTAAAGTGGATCCTTAAAAGATTAAGGCAATCTTGGAAATGCCTCCTCCAAGGACCGAATGAGAAGTCAGGGGCTTTTTGGGTAAAATACAGTTTATCAGTCGATTCATCGCAAAACTGACAACTATTTGTGAGCCGTTCTTTCGTATGCTAAAGAAAGGAGTAGAGTTCAAATGGGATCAGAAATGCCAAGACGCATTTGATGCCGTACGACAGTATCTACAAAATTCACATGTTCTAGCTCCTCCCGAACCTGATAAACCACTGATTCTCAATCTGTCAGTGACTAACTTGGCTATGGAATGTATGCTGGCACAAGAGGGCAAAATTGAAATAAAAAATGCTGTCTACTACTTAAGCAAGAAGATGACGGGATCAAAGATACGACACACACCACTAGAAAAGACATATTGGGCTTTGGTCTGGGCTTTTCGAAAACTAAGACATTACATGCTGTCTTTCACAGTGAACATCATCTCTCGGATGGACCCATTGAAATACCTATTCGAAAAGCCGGCACTGACAGGAAGTCTAGCTCGATGGTTGTTGCTATTATCAGTGTTTGATCTTTAATATGTCACCTGGAAGTCAGTCAAGGGCTGAGTAGTGGCAGAATTCCTGGTCGATCAACTAGTTGAAGGAGGTGAAGACACAGAGTTCCAGTTTCCTAGCGAACAGTTTATGATAGTCGGGGGTGACAAGTGGACTCTATATTTTGATGGTGCATCTAATCAGTATGGTTATGGAATACAAGTCCTTCTTGTCATTCCAGATGAATCACACGTCCCTTTGACTTTGAAACTTAATTTTGAAGTTACCAACAATCAGGCTGAGTATGAAGAATATTTAGTTGGATTGGAGGCAGCATTAGAATTAGGAGCAAGGAAACTGGAAGTCATCATAGATTCAGTGATGGTGGTTTCACAAGCAAGAGGAGAATGAAAGGTCAGGGACTTAACATTAAGTCTCTATCATAAAAAACTAGAGAGGCTAATACCGTGCTTTGAATCGGTGATCTGTACCCATGTGCCAAGACTGCAAAACAAATTTGCTGATGCACTGGCTACCCTTGCATCCGTGATTGACATACCACTTGGAGTCCAAATGAGGCTTTTGATAATAGAACAGAAGAGAAAACCAGCATACAAGACGACGACCGTAATCGAGGAAAGCACTGACGACCTTCCATGGTATTCTGATATTCATAATTTCGTAGAGAAAGGAGAATACCCCAAGTTTCCTAGCAAAATGGATAAAAGGCGATACGACGATTATCTATGCAGTTTGTCATTTGCGGTGGTAGACTATACAAACGAGTGCATTATGGGATCAACAAGCTGTGTGTAAACACTGAAGAAGGCCAAGCATTGATGAAAGAGATCCACGCGGGAGTTTGTAGGCCACACATGAGCGAAAGCATGTTAGCTAAGAATATCCTGCGATAAGGGTACTTTTGGATGACAATGGAGATAAATTACATATAGTTCGTATAGAGGTGCCACAAATGTTAGATTCACACAAATCTCATGCACGTCCCCCCCGTCTCAACTATATAACCTAACATCACCATGGCCGTTCTCAGTATGGGGCGTCGATGTGATCGGCAAAGTGACACCGAAGGCGTCAAATGGGCACAAGTTCATCTTAGTGGCCATTGACTACTTTACCAAGTGGGTGGAAGCAGCCTCCTACTCGGTGTTAAAAGCCTCTGATGCTGCTAAGTTCATCAAGTAAAACATCATTTGTCGATACGGGGTCCCGCATGAAGTCATCTCGGATAATAGCTCACATTTTCAAGGAGAAGTCTTGGATCTTTTTAAGGAATACCGGATAATGGCCCACAAGTCCTCACCATATCGGCTGCAGACCAATAGAGTAGTCGAGGCAGCAAATAAGAACATCAAAAAAATCCTACAAAAGGCAATCAACTCACATAAGGATTGGCTAGAACATCTACCATTTGCACTTTGGGGATACAGAACGTCAATAAGAACTTCGACGGGTGCTATGCTGTACTCTTTAGTATACGGGATGAAAGTTGTACTGGCCATTGAAGTGGAAATCCTTTCACTAAGAGTAGTAACCGAGACTAGTATCTCAGAGGCAGAATGGCAGAGAAATCAAATGGAGGAGTTGCTTTTGTTTGACGAAAAAAGATTACAGGTTCTATTTCATGTACAAGGATACCAGAGGAGGATAGCTCGAGCATTCAATAAGAAAGTCAAGACCCGGGACCTTAGAGAAGGAGATTTGGTTCTTAAGGAAATCAAAGCTCCTATCTTTGACCCGAGAGGCAAGTTCAAGCCAAATTGGTCTGGACCATTTCTCATCAAAACCATCATAACCGGTGGTGCAGTCATTATCATGGATTTGGATGACAATGTGTTCTCCACTCCAGTTAATCTCGACCAGTTCAAAAAGTACTATCCTTGAGGTAAAAATAAAGATAAGATAAAATTCGAAATGGCTACCTTGGCAAAAGTTAGGGCATCAAAAAAAGGAGAGTGTTAATACCTGAGTGAAAACCGAGCCCGAACTACGTTATGGCCTGATTCTATCTTTTTGGGATACGTAGGCAAGTTCTTTTGAGAAGTCCAGCCACATTATGTGTTTTAAACCATTTTGAACCCGAGTAAGGCCAACACAAATTTGTCTTTGAATTATGATAATAAAGTCATTCAAATTTTGGGTAAACTCAAACCATTCTAAGCATAAAGTGAAAGTTTCTCATTGCCTTAATTAGAGCTACAACGTTTTTAAAGGGAGGGCATGCAAGTCCCAAACTCTATAAACAAAAAGAGGAAAACTACGAAATCTTTAAGACAAAGCAGGAGGCCTCAAATCCTCCTCATCTTTGCTGCTTGTTTTCCTACTTCCTTATCCTTCTTCTCCCAATCCTGCATTAGCCATGTCTTGTATTCACCAGAAAGCTCGGGACATTGCATCTCATGTATCTCCATACGTGAACGAGAAGGCCAGGCATTTTGATACAGTGTTAGAAATGAAGCTCGCAGCGCAGATAAAAACAAATGGCCTCGAATATTGGGAAAAATAATCTGGCTTCGCCTGAACTGTCGCATGATGCTACGTGGATAATATAAGGTAGTTTGACAAAGACCAATTAGTAAGACGCTAGGGTGATCCATAGTAGTCAGAGTCATGGCAGGGATCCACCACCAGGGGAACTGTCAGGTGATATCTGGGCCAGTTAGGGATGAGAGATATTGTCGCCAGGTTACCTCGATGTCGCATATCAAATAATAGGGGCGGTAAAGGAAAGAGGCACACTTTGTCTATTAGTGGGTGGCTTATGCACAAGATTTACCTTCTCCATCAGCCAAATTTGCAGCAAAAGTTAGAACAGTAAGAGAAAAGCTTTGCAGTGTGACGGAAGGTTTGGTGAAGAGTAAAGATGTTGAGCTTACCTGAAGAAGTAAAGGGCTGCCAGCAAAGGTGGTGGTCTCACCACGATGAATGGCATCTAAACCCAACAGTGTCTCGGCCAAGAAAAGTGGTACAAAATCCTTTTCCATCCACATCTGACTGGCAATGTCAACCAATGCATAGCTAACCCGCCCATCAGAAGGGACATGAAGATACTGGGCAAGAAGACAGAAGCAAAGTGCATAGCGTCGCCGCAGCTGAAAGTTGAGGTCACTGAGGTCACTGAGGTCGCTGGTAGGACAAAATCTATCAAGGATCTAAGGTATGTCGAGACAGTCGTCTTGTGTCAGAAGAGAGGCCTCCATCCTAGATAGACCACAAAGCTATATCACTTGCTGTCGAGTGGAGAGAAAGAAAGTGGGAATGGCAACGGAGCTCCGTGGAGCCAAATCCAAAATAGCAGCAAGTTTCTCCACAGTGGGACATTGTTCTTCAAGGCTAAATCGAAAGGCATGAGACTGTGGATCCCACAGTTGTGCAGCAGTTGACAGTAAAGGTTTGTTAATCTTCACGGTCCTCAACGAGAAAATGGCATTAAGGCCGATAGGGGCGAAGTTCAAACGTTCAATATGGGAGGATGCCTCAATCCATAAAGAAAGGAGATTAGCCATTTGGGTCAGAGTAACAGAAAATGGAGCCTCCAGGGCTATTTTTATGTGGCCGGAAAGGGCAAAAAATTAAAATTTTGACAAAAGACACGTTGAATGTGGCGACCGCCACCTTGGAGCTGGTGACCGGCAACTCTAAAAAGTATAGTACAGTGACATTAGCCCTTTGACCAGGTGACCACCATGTTGTAACTGGCGACCGCCATGTAAGCATTTGTGGCAAATGGTGACCGCTATATTAAAAAGTGGCAAGCATGTATCAGTTTATTGTTTCTGCATTCTGTGTAAGTCTTGACATTTGTATTGCGCATCCAAGACATTTTGAACAGAAAACAAAAAGAAAGATGAACATGTGAAGTAATAAATGGCACGAAGGCCCAAAACACATCAAAAAGTAATAAGGTATATCAAAATGTAAACTGGAGCACCCATGCCCAATAAGTAATGACAGGGGTATGTAGACCCATAAATGTATCAAATCGAGGCACGCAGGCCCATAAAAAGTAAATGAAAATATAAAAGTAACTGGGGTGCTCTCTCTCTCTCTCACTTGTGCTTCGGGCGAACTCGGCGGGAAGAAGGACTGGCCTCCTCCGAGCTATCATCCTCGAAGAGTCTATCAAAGTCATCACCATTGTCGCTGCCAGAGGAGAAAGATACGGCCCTGGATCGGCTCTGAGAAGATGAAATAGATCCTCGGGAACGTGCTCAAGAAGTGGCACGGGACCCACGATCTCGTGCTGAAAATGGGCCAGAGCAAAAGGTTGAGCAGGAGCCGGTGGAGGTACTGCGCCAGTGGCAGCTATTGGTGCCTGGAAAAGAGAAGCAAGTGTAAGAATAAAGTACAAAATATAATGATAAGACAAAGAAAGAGATACTTACCGATAAAGGAACGAATGGAACCCCAACTGCACGTAAGGCTGCATCCTGCTGGCGAATAAGGGTCCGCATGCCGCTCACCACCAACATGAGATGATCCAGCCAAGCCTGATCTGTCTGTCAAGAAATAATATAGAACTGAGCCATATACGAATGAAGAAAGATGAAAAGGAGATCGTGAGAAGAGAGTCAAACCTGAGCATGCTCTAGCTGGAACTCCAGAGCCGGAGGAACCGGGATGGGGATATCAAAGGATACTCGGCGATAAAGGACGATACCATCCAAGGTACCTCAACAGCCCTAACCCCTCCAGCAGTCGCTCCAGCAGTAGCAGCTTCAGCTCCCGTAGCAGCATCAGCGCTGGCATCAGCAGCCTCCGGCATATGTCTCTGCCTCCAGCCACCTTGGGTAGCCAGGCCAGGTTCTAATGGACCCAGTTGATGAGCTTGGGCCAGGGCACTGTAATTCCCCTTCGCCACCAGTAGCTCAACAGCTGAAGTCCCCACCAGCTCCAGCAGTAGATCGACCCGGCTTAGATGATCGGTCCGACGCATGTAGGCTGAAAGAACCACTAGGATCCGAAAGTGATCCAGGCCAAGCGACTGGAGAACCACTCGCTCTCCTAGATAGTACTCTCGTCCAAATGGAACCTCCAACAGGATCCACCTAGAAGCAATATCCTGACTGCGCATCAGGTCTGCGCCAACCCGATCCTCTACTTCCCGCCAGACATCCCAGTGAACCTGTAGAGTACGGTGAACTGTGCAGTATATAGTAATCAGTAAATGTAGTGCAGTATAATGATCAGTGAATAGAATACAATGATGAGTGTATAGAGCAGGAAAGAATAGAAATAGTCTAGTGCAGTACAGTATGATAATAGAGAGTAGCGAAAATGTTACCTGGTTAGGGGTCAGCCGGCCTAATGAAACTCGGAAGCGATCAATATCCTTCCCCAGCCTTTTTGCCCTTTAACCCATGGGACCACCGGGTTGCTTGGGGAATGACTGAAGGGTTCATTGAGGAGTTCATCGGGATGTGAAGCCCGAGGAATTCATAGGTCCACAGCTGCAAAAGAAAATGCAACAAACCAAGTAAAATGCAAAAATGAATAGAGAACTGCAGAAACTAAATCACACCTCCAAAACCCTCCAGTATACCCCAATGCTGAGCTCCTGGGGAAACCAAGTAAGAGTCCTCATAAAGCCGTAGAGGGTGGCGAGGGCAGCTTCTCCCCAGCTAAATGCAGTAACATGGTCGAGGTGAGAGAGGCACCCAGGTAGTGCAAATGTACAGTATTCTCTTTGTTCAAAAACAATGAGGTACCGAACATATACATCAAAAAACCACGAGCAACCCACTCGTAGTTACGAGGCGTGGAGCACTGAAAATGTCTGACCAGGTCTATCGGACCCGGTGGTTATCCATATGGGTGGGAACAGCTCCAAGGAAGTGCATCAACGCATCAGCAGAACTAGCGATGGTCGGGTCAAAAGGAAAAGGGGCCCATCCAACCCGAATGTCAGTGATGAGCGCAAAATCTAGAGGCGTTAGAGTAGCCTCAAATGTGGTAAAGTGAAAGGTGTTGGTGGTATCCCACCACCGCTCAGCCAGGGCAGTCAACCATACCCGGTCGTTGCTCGTTCTACCGAATAAAGGTATGAAGCGAGCAAAATCAGAGGCATCAATATAAGCTCGGCGGGGAGCAGAGAGGGTATCATACCACTTCAACACCTCTCCAGAGGTAGAACCTCCGAAGCCACGGACATAGTGACCAGCCTGAAAAGAGAGGACAAGCAAAAAACATATAAAAGCAGATCAAGCGAGTGAAATGCAGAAAAACATTTGAAAGAAATAAAAATCCTAGATTTTGTGTATGTGACGACCCTTTGGTTCTTCCAAGCCCTAATAGATCAGGCAAACATTCCTACCCTATGTTCGTGTGTAAGTGACAATCCTTCGGTTCTTTCAAGCCCTGATAAACTAGGAAAACCTTCTTACCCTAGGTTCGGTCCTTTCAAGCCCTGATAAACCAGGCAAACCTTCATACCCTAAGTTCGTGTGTAAGTGACGAGCCTTCGATTCTTTCAAGCCCTGATAAACCAGGCAAACCTTCCTACCTTAGGTTCGTGTGTAAGTGACGAGCCTTCGGTTCTTTTAAGCCTCGATAAATCAGGCAAACCTTCCTACCTTAGGTTCGTGCATAAGTGACGATCCTTCGATTCTTTCAACCCTTGATAAACCAGGAAAATCTTCCTACTCCAGGTTCGTGTGTAAGTGACGATCATTTGGTTCTTTCAAGCCTTGATAAACTAGGCAAACTTTTCTACCCTAGGTTCGTGTGTAAGTGACGAGCCTTCGATTCTTTCAAGCCCCGATAAACCAGGCAAATCTTCCTACCTTAGGTTCGTAAGTAAGTGATGACCTTTTGAGATTAGGAATCTTAAGCCCTGGCGCGCCAGGCAAATCTGTATGTTTTTGTGATTATCATTCTTCAAAAAAAAAAATAATAACAAAAATAATAATCTCTTTCCTTCGATATTTGTGTTTTGCTCCTGTTTACCCTAACGTTTTAGAATTAATTTTCTAGTAATCTTTGAAATTTTTTTCCAATCTTCTAATAAATAAAAATCTTCTTAAAATTTTTAGAAATTTCTAAATATTTCCAGAAATTTCTTAAATTTTTTCTAAGATTTTTCAAAATTTTCCTAAATTTTTCTCAAATTTCTAAAAAATTCTAAACTTTCCTTAATTTCCTCAATTTTGTAAAAAATTCTAAGTCTTTTTAAAAAAATTTCCTTAATTTTCTAGGTTTTTCTAAAAAAATTCTTAATCTTTTTCAAAACTTTTCCTTAATTTTATAGGTTTTTCTAAAAAATTCAAAATCTTTTTCAAAATTCTCCTTATAATTTTCTAGAATTTACTACATTTTAAAAAAAATTTCAAAATCTTTTTAAATTTTCTAGGATTTTCCTAAGGTTTTTGAAAAATCTTTCGAAAAAAAAATTCAAGCCTTTTATTTTGTGATTTTCATAAAAATAATTGTTCTTTTTTTTATTGTTTGTTCAAATCCTAGGTATCACTACTGTTTTAATCTCAATTGCAAATGTACTTAAATTAAGTTCAAATTCCATCAATCATTATCCACATCATTAAAATCATCCATCAACACATCAAAATAAATCATTATTTATCATTGTATTAAACCATCATATGGGGGATCCTAGGCATGCGTCTACGTTTAATATATCATGCTTTGGTATTAAAACAGTAAGAATAAGGTACATACTGAAGGTCGCCGGTGAGAAATATGGTGGTCAGGCTCCCGCAAAAGAACATCGGCAGCAATCGCATCGGTGGGAGGCTCGTAGCTTCTCATCCTGCACGAAACTACGCGATGGGGTAGTGGAGCATAGGTATGCGGGTCGAAGGGTGTCAGATGACCCTCTCCAGCATCAGGATCAAAGAAATCAGCTACAGCGACCTTAGCAGCAGCATCCATAGCAGCCTGTGCCTCGGCGGCTGCCCGTCTTCCTTAGCAGCCCAATAGGAGGCACGCTTCGCCTCAAGTACCAGAGTGTCCATAGCAGCAGAAGGCAACGTGGAGGAGACCCCGCCAGTAGGAAGGCTAGAAGTCGTGCCTCCAAGAGTCCCCATAGAGAAACTCCCAGTAGCATATGGGCCCCATCGTGCCTCAAGGTCGTCATCTCCATGACCCTAGCCCACCATAAAGAGAATAGGGATCACAAAAAGTAGTGTGAACATTATGTGAAGCAGAAAGAAGTAAGGAGAAAGCAAAAGCAGGCTTAGAAGTTTTGAGAGAATTCTAAGAGAATAGAACCTAGAGAGACAGAAGAGTGATGCGCGAATGAGGAAAATCGTGCGAGTGGAAGACCATATAAGCGCCTCAAGTTGGCGGCCGCCATATGGAATGTTGGCGACCGCCATGTTGGAAGGGTTTTTACCCGGCGGCCACCGTATCAGAGGGGTTTGGGCTTGGCGACCGCCAGGTTGCCAAAGGTCACGTCAGGTCAGTTTGCCATTATGACGTTTTGGGGTTTAAGAAGGGCTATTTGGGGCTTTTAATGTATATTTTTATTTATCTTATTATTTACATACATTTTATTTTCTTCGTGTGCATCTATTTTATTAATATATAATATTTTCTCCTTATTTTATTGGCAAAATTAATTCCTAATTATTTTTCTTTAAAAATTTTTATTTAGTGTGTGTGTTCTTCTAAAAATGATCTTTAGAGCTTTTCAAAAATAATTTTGTAATCTCGGGTGTTTCTTAAAAATACTTCAAGAAAATTTTTGCGCCTTTAAAAAATAATTTTGTGTATTTTAAACCCTTATCTTTTTGAGATAATTTCTCATTCCGATAAATCTAGTTTTAAGCCGTAACTTGACTTTTAACTTGCGTCCCGTTTCGAATTTTTAGGTCTTAACTTGACCAATTAATTCGTGATTATTCTTTTCGATAAATTTAGTTTAAAGTTGTAACTTGACTTTTAAATTATATTTATCCCTCACCTCGTCCCGAATTTTTAGGTCTTAACTCAACCTATTAATTTGATGTTTTACTCATCGGTCCTACTCATGACACTAAACTGACTCGTTGGTCCTTCTCATGATCCTAAACTGACTCGTAAACTGACTTGTCGGTCATCCTCACGACCCTAAACTGACTCGTCAGTCCTCCTCACGACCCTAAACTGACTCGTCGGTCCTTATTATGACCCTAAACTACCTCATCGGTCCTCCTCATGATCTTAAACTGACGCGCATATCTGCATTACACTATACTTGTCATGCATCATATTTCTTATCTTACATCTTTGTATTTTGCCCCATGAACTACGTTCTGGTCTGATTCCTAGCAAATGGGGTACGTAAGCAGCTCAATGAAAATTCGAGTACGACCAACATCATATGCATGCTTGTGCGTTTGTGGCCTAAGATTGATGGCTCGGTCAAATGGTTGTTGTCTTTGGGTCTTTGATATAACTTGCTTCACGCGTTGCTATCCAAGTTATATCAAAGAGGGGCTATTGTAGACACTCCAATTTGACCCCGCCTAATCTTAGGTGAATTCGATGATGAAAACAGGTGAAATAGTACTTTAGTTCGATCATCGAAAAGTGATCCAAGCTCGGTATTTGAACCCAAAACTTTCAAACCAATAAAATTTTGTCAAATCATCGAAACTTGCTGTCCAAGTAAGGCGACCGCCAATAGAACCTCTTGGAAACCCTAGCCAAAAGTTGTGACCACCACCTCCAAACCAGCGAACGCTAAGTTGCATTGTGGCGACTGCCAATAGAACCTTGGGGAACCTTTGAAAAGCATGGTAACCACCAACTTGCATTGTGGCGACCGCCAACTCCAAATGGCCTGACGTGTCTTAAAACGTGGCAGCACCTCATTAGTTGAAGAACTCTATAAATACCGTACATCTGGTACATTTTCAAGGACAGAATTTGAGTGGGAAGGTTAGTGAGAGAAGCTCTGCTGAGTCGCCGAGCAATTTCGAGTCCCGACGCCAAAGTCCTGCTGAAATGCCAAGATTCGAGCCTCTGACGTTTACATTGCAACCCTTGCTTGGATCACCACCCGAGGAGTAGACTGTTGAAGCACATTCCCGACAATCTAGGTATCTCGTGTGGATTTTCGATCCTTCTAAACTCAATTTCCTCTCTATTGGAGTGATTTGATTAATTTTAAATTTTAATTTATGCATTTCTTTTGCTTATGTAATTAACCTTATTTATTATTTAGATTATTTCATTTAGTTCAATCTTTTTAATTAATTGCTCCATTTACACATTCACACTAAGTACATTATCTTTTTCTTTAATTCATTAAATTAGTGCTAACGTATCTTAGCAATTCAACTTATTAATGTTGTTAATTATTATAATAATACACTTACATTTATGTGAATGTAGTAATTAATACTACATTTCACATTTTAGTTAAATAATTGTATTTAATTTCTCTTATTTTTCTAGCATTATTTATTTATTTATTTATTTTTTTTCTTGTAATATTACTGTCCTCTTCTTTTAAGTATTAAGTTTAATATTCATTCATTTATTTTTTATTTTATTTTATTTTCTTCATAGTAGTGTAATTTTTCTTTTTAGTATTGTTTTATTTTCATTTATTTTTCTTATAATGTACCCTTATTTTTTTTTCTTGTAATGTAGTTTTATTTTAATTTTTTAAATTTTTTTTCATTTCTTTTCCTTTTCTTTTCATAATGCTTACCTTATTCTTGTTTTTTTTTTCTTTTGTTAAACTCAAAAAAAAAAATTTACAAAAGTCTCTTAAATTAATTTTTAAATGTTAGTATAAAATTTATCTTATTATAGTAATTTTATTCTCTTTTTTTTTCTTTTATTTTTTTTGTCTCTTTTAAAGCATAAAATGTAAATAGTTAGGTTTTTTTTTTTTAATTTAATAATATTTTTTAACTTTTTCATTCTAGAATAATTTTTTTATAAATTTTTTCTTTATTTTTTTTTTCTTCAAACCTCTAAATTCTCATCATTATGAAATCATTATCATCTTTGTTAGTTAGTTTTCTTTACTTTTAGCGTTAAATACTCATCATGTTAATGTTTCTTTAAATGTATGATTATGCATCTTTTAATTATCTTCTTCAAATGCATATTTAGAGTAGTTTGGTTTATTTTGCAACTACACATGTTTAGATAATTTTAGTATTTTGCTTTGTTCTTTTATGAAAATTATAATAGTTAATTTATTTTTATGAAATTGCATGCGAATGTGTTCCACGTATCGTTTAGCTAGAAATTGCATGCTATAGGATTTAGAATTTTATCCCTTTATTTGTTTTGATTTGGAGTGCTATGTACATATGTTATGTATTTTTCATATTTAATTTTGGATGTTCTCTCTTTGCCTCCACTTTTTTTATTTGCATGCATTTGAGAAATCATATTGAAGAACCAATGATGATTAGTAGAGACCAACCTTAGGGTTGGGCGAACGAAATACCTAATACCTTTTCCGATTCGTACCTTAACTCCGGAACCTTTTTTTCTAGTTAAACATTTTCAAGATCAGTAGCTATTTTTTTTTTGTTTTTCTTAAAAACTAAGTGGCGACTCCATTTTTAACAAAAATAAATTTTTAAAATTTGATTTTTAAGGTGTTAAAATATTTTCTAAACATCTTTGAACCCCTATATTTTTGAAATATTTCAAAACCCCAAAATTCCAACGCCACAATATCAAATAATACTTCAAGGATAGTCATAAATTCTACCTTTAAGACGTTCCACCAACATGAATCAAACATCTAGCGAGCTCCAAACCCTTGAAACCTCAATCGCTAGGCTACGGAGAAGCTCCCAATGCCCATCTACGCTCTCCAACGATTGCTCACTCGGAGGAACAGTAAGAAAACTACCCCAACGAGATAAGGAAGGCTCCATGGATCTTCAAGACCTAAGCCTAGGTCACATACTCTGGTTTTAGAGAGAGAGAGAGAGAGAGAGAGAGAGAGAGAGAGAGAGAGAGAAGATGAAAGAAGATAAAAGAATGCGAATAAAATGTTAAAATCCGCAACTTATGTTCACCAACAGTTCGCTCGAGCAGACCCACCATCACTCGAGCAATCTCCACCAACCCAAACTCACTGCCACCTGTCTGCTCGAGCGGGCTTGCCACCGGTCGAGCGATTAGTGCTGGGTGAAGATCCGAATAAAAGATGTATATACAAATTGAATCATGGGTTGAACAACTCAAGAGTCACCCAAACAACTTGCAATAAAGGTTCTCAAGCACTACCGGGCATACCATTATCATTAACAATAATTGTCTTGATCAAGTTTTAATTCTTTCATAAAATTTAAGCACTTATCCAATTTTTGCCAAAAATATACATGATTTCATTAATCATTAAAAATAAGAGGGGTTCGACTCCCTACATAAACTCTCACTCAACACCATCAGATCCTGGGTAACCAATAAACACTCGATTTAGGAAAACACTAACCATCAATCCTTAGAATACATTAAACTTCACTGCACAAAACATTGTCGACCTAATCACGATGAATACACCGCTCGCCATGCTTAGTTCTCAAACTCAAGCCTCATTCATATACACTGAATACCATCGATTTCCCTGCACCCAAAACAACACTTATCACAAGATTATAGGTTCATCATAGGGCATACACAAGGGAACAACACTAAACACTCACGTTATTCTAAGGCTACACTCTCATAAGGTTATGCAAATTCGATTTGACCCATAACACGCAAACAACAACCACTCTACAGCCTCGAGCCCACTCCTTATGTAAAACAAAAAAAGGAGACATAATACCCTTAATCAATAAAGGTTAAACTCAAGACTTCCCAACCTGAGGGTAATCGTCATTTCCACAGCTAAACAAACATCATCGTCATTTCTATTGTTCAAGTGTAAGGACGATAAAATACATTCTCGATCTAATGATTTTTATTTGCCAACCTTAGGCCATTCAAACCATTAAGATACATTGTTCAACTTTACTAACTCCATGATTTACTCCTAAAGGCAAAGATAACATAACCACATCTACACCGTCGATCAAAAAATAAACAACCTCTGTCCCCTTGAGAGACATCACACTCATCGATGCACCCTCCCAATACAATTGTGCCAACTACACCAACAACATCTATTATGGGTCCCTCATGTGTAGGTCACTTACCACTTAGAAGGAAAACACTATGAGTGACTACACCGTCACACGACGAGTCAACACTGCTTGCATCTCAATTCCATCTAAGCACATTTTGACGCTCCTACCTAGGGAAGCCTCCATGTAGAACCTTACAACCACAAGGACAACAACCAACTTACTCTCGTGAAATTCTCGAAGAACTTACAACCGTCATGCACTTGAACCATAACCTATGATTAACACACACTTCACAAAACTAGAACCCCTTCAGTAACCACCGAGCACCTCTTAAATCTACACAACCGTAACTCAACTCTCAAATTCCAATGAAAGACAGAGCTCTCCATACCCCATTCTCGAGTACACGGCCCAAGACATAGCATGGCTTAAAACGTATATAATCCTTAACTCACCTAAGGCTACATTGAATAAGGATTTTAACATAGGGGCACTACTACCATCGCATAACCTAATCATAATGGTTGATCTACGAGGGGTTCCAAACACCCTACTACATATAATGACAAGATTACTAGTAATCTAACCCACATCAAGGTGGCATTATACCGCAAGAAATGTTCTCATCAAAGGACCAAACAACTATTCGTGTCTCAATTGCACTGGAACAAAGTCATGGTAACTCGTTAACACAATAAGAAACTAACTAATATCAACACTAACTCATGCAATTATCATATCATGTAAGTAAGTTCTATTAAACGCAAGAATAATCGATACTTAACATATGAGTTTAAATCAATAGCAATCAATAAATACCGAGTCGCATTCCTAAGAGACATTACTAGCCCTAATGAACTTCTATAGACCTCCCTTCAGAAACAACGTTGATAAGACGCATTTTCAATCGGATCTCCATGTAAGTCACCAAGTTCTAACATAATATCCCTAGAATTTAACTACATACCCAAATAAATACATAATATGTTCGTTATACATCATATCATCTAATTTGTGTATATGTATACTAAACATTTAACATATCCATGCACATATACCCCAATATGCAACATGATATCCAACTCTCACGGTTTAAGGTATTCATATTAGGGTTTGTATATTGAAAATCATGTTTTTAGTATTTAATTTTATTTTAATAAAATTAATTTTTTATCTTATGAGAATCTTTATGAACAATGCATGTATATCATTTCCTTAATATTATGCACGAATGTCCTTTATTCTGTATAGTATTTAATCTGGAGTATAGAGTACGACTTGCACATAAGATTAGATTTTATATTTTTGCAGAATATAAATTTTATATTAACAGTTTAGATCGAAATGGACATACTATCGGTACGACTGTAGTACAGAGTTTTAGTAGGACTGTCTTAGTTATAGGGAACAGATAATAGCGTCGTCTTTTGTTTCGACTCTCTGTGCTAGTACACTTTGTGTGTATTGAACGGGATACATTGGGATAATTAATTTTATACTGACTATATAAATTAATTCACACTCTAAGACTATTATGAATAGTGCATATGTTCTTAATTCTGAAATAATTATTGATTTACGTATATTTAATATTCGCTTTTTGATTCATTAGAGAATGTGATCTTATATGAGTTTATATTCTCGGTGAGTTGGATAGCGATATTATTTATACGGTGAATATTAATTATTAACGGAATCCACGTTTCGAAGGATCGGGATTGACGATACTCCCTTAAGGAAGCTTATAAGTTTTGACCAGGCTATACCCTACAGGTGGATTTGATTATCCGGTAGTCAAATAAGTTAAGCGGAAGGGCTTAAAAAATTATAAGATGCCGATTAAATTAAAGTATCCGTAATTAAATTTAATTGACGGGTATCAAAAATCTTAACGTGGAAAAAAATATTAAGTATTTAATAACAGGAGTTTAATGCAAGATGGTCTTGAGATTGTAGATTATAGTGCAACTATAGTTTTTTAGTAGTGTGAACTGTAATTTAGTATTTTATAAAAATTATAAAAACTATTGCTAGTTTTTCATAATTGCAGATACCGTTTTGATGTTTTCTTAATTGGAAAAATTGTTGATACGTGTCTGTGTTCTACTAAAAGTATGACTCATAATTACTCCACAGGTTCCTACTGTAGCCCTATAAATATGTGGGTAGGCTGAACTAGTTTCATAACTTGTCTTCAAGACTAAAGCTGTCCAGGTTCTACCGGTACGAGTTCTCGGAGGATTATAGCCCACACTATATCCAGAAATCACATAAGAGAATATAGTAGAAGATCTGATGGGAGCTTCAACTCGAAAATAAAATCGTAGTTGAAGATTCAACTGGTAAAAAAGTATTCTTCTAAATTAATTTTGGTTGCACGGGTTTTAATTTTGATCGTTTGACATCAAAAGTTTTATCTGGAGCCCGTTTCGGCGTTTTCCCATCTAAATAATTTTTATCAAAAATTATTTACAAAAATAATGATCTTGACAATTTTTTCTCAAACAATTCGAACCTTTGGTCCTTTACTAAGGCATACTAGCCTACCTATGCCAAATACGTAACACCAAATCTCACACGGTGGCGTAGTCACTTCCCACGACCCAAAGGTATTCGAACCTAAAGTTCTCATACCAATCTGTCATGCTCCAAAATTTGAGGCACGTGAACCACCCACGAAAGCCCTCTAAGATAGGTCAACCCACAAAAAAATCATTTTATAAAACCCATTTAATATCCCTTGTTCTTAACAAATCATTTGAATCAAAATGATTTTTGAAAGGAGAGTCAAACCATTGAAAAGAAGACTATCGGGGCTTCAATTTGAACATAAAAGGGTTCCAAAATGGAGCTTGAATGAGAAGATACTTTTTATTTAACATAATAGATTTTTGGACCTAGCCCAGTTGAGTTTGCTCGAGTAGACCCACCACTACTCGACCGGTCACCTGGCTGAGACAAAACACCCTCTTTCGGGTGGTTGACCACTTGAGCAAACCCAGAACTGCTCAAGCAGTCTGTTACCTTAGACCAAACTAGTAAAATCCTGTTTTGAAAATCCAATTTGCAAATTAGAACTTTTCTCAAGGAAATAAGCTCTAAGATATAAGACATAGATAACATTAATTTTAAACCATGAAACATAATTGAAAACTTAACCCAAAAGCTCTCATAAGAATCCAACAAGGATTTCATACATCCGAAACATAAAATTTGACTCTCCGATCGAGAAAATAACCCAGGGATTTTCCTAAGTCTCATTCAAGCATACAAAATATGAAACCATGGTCTTATGGCCTTACAACCCCAATGTTTAATTACAAAACCATGGATTATCCAATACATGATCCAACCAAATTACATGAACCAAGATTCCAAAAAAAAAAAAACCTTCATTACACAATTACAAAACATTATAAAGTCCAATCTTCAAGATTTGAAACCTAACAATTCAAAACTTTAGAACTTAAACCTAATGGACCTTCTTTAGCACATGAAAATATTTATATTCCAATAATGTGAGTCGATGCTCAATAGGATTCTTGCAACCTATATGAAGCATGCTCGATATGCAAAGAATAATTCTATAATAATGCACTCAATCAAAAAATATTCAGTTTGCTCATGATTTATAGACAATCATATCCCCATTTTCCAATCAACACAACCGGGTAATTATAAATTCTCATGTGTTGCCTCCATTACCAGGCCACCTTAATGCTTTGATAGGCAACTCATGAGTTTTATAACTGCCAACACAACATTCTCAACTGACAACATATTGGTAATTATATAATTACCACATAAATTGCACACCTTTTTAGGAATTCCATCAGATGGAACAGGGCACCTCACCACGTTTTCGAGGATTAAACCAGCCAGACACCCATTCTTACGGAAGTTTTCGATCTTTCATCAAGGAGATAGTCAAGCCGACATTAATTAAAAATTCTCCTCAATATTTACAACATAGTATATAAATAATATTAGTCCCTCAACTGTTGCATATGATTTTCACTTAATCACACATGTATTCACTACATGATCAACACTTACTTCTCATAAACATTATAATATATCTCAACTTTCACAATTTCGATTGTCAAATCATTTTAGAAAAAAACCTCCACTTTTCTTATCTAACAAACTTTCAATAAAACCTCAATTTTCACATCCGACAAGGTTTCAATAAAACTTCAATTTTCATGTAGATTTTACCCAAAAACAAGAAGATCACATCTCCCTGATTTCAAAACCCAAATCAAATTTCAATATAACTCCACATTTAAATAGATTATTCTCACATAATGCAAATCTATTGTCTCCATGATTAAAAATCCAAATTTAACATATTTTAACCTTCAATCATCATTTTCTCTCAACAAACCCAAGCGAAACCAACAAACAACTCACATTAAAATTTTAGGGTTTCAAACCCACATGCCTTTCATAACAAATACATGAAATAGAATAAATTAATTGTGTGTGTGTGTGTATATATATATATATATATATATATATATCACAAAAAAATATAGAGGAGAAAGAATCCTAGATCGATTAGCCGAAAATATGATCTGAACACCTACAAGTAGACTCAATATTGCAAAATTGAATTCTGTTCGATTGAGGTTGAAGCTCTCGATGTGTAGAGCAAACTTTTTTTCTTGGTCATTGACTGATTTCGATTTCTCATGATTTACAAACAATCATATCCCCATTTTCCAATTAATACGATTGGGCAATTATAAATTTTCATACATTACCCT
Organism: Heliamphora exappendiculata; assembly: GCA_034768845.1. Taxonomy (NCBI): domain Eukaryota; kingdom Viridiplantae; phylum Streptophyta; class Magnoliopsida; order Ericales; family Sarraceniaceae; genus Heliamphora; species Heliamphora exappendiculata. Next base: position 38,748 of record JAOTRH010216738.1, read on the forward strand.
CACTACTAGGCCACTTTAAGGTTTCGATAGGCAACCCATAGGTTTTATAATTACCAACACAATCTTTCTCAATCAACAACATATCGGTAAATATATAATTATCACATAAACTGTACACCTTTTTAAAAACACCATCTGAAAGGACGGGGCACCTTACCATGTTTTTGGGAATTAAACCGAGAAAATGGGACACCAATTCTTGCACAAGTTTTTGATATTTTACCGAAGAGTTAATCAAGCCCACATTAATTAAAAATCCTCCTCAATATTTATAATATAGTATCTAAATAATATTTGTCCCTCAACCATTGCATATGATTTTCACCAAATGACACATATATTTACTGCATGGTTAACACTTTACTTCTCATAAACATCATAATATATCTCAACTTTCACAATTTCGATCATTCAATCGTTTTAGAAGGCAAGCCCTAAATTTTTTTTTTTAACAAAATTTTCAATAAAACATCAATTTTCATATCCAACAAGGTTTCCAATAAAACCCTAATTTTCATGTAGATTTACCCAAAAACGAACAAGATCGCATTTCCATGATTTCAAAACCTAAATCAAATTTCAATATAACCCCACATTTAAATACAATATTCTCATATAATGCAAATATATTGTCTTTATAGTTAAAACCCAAATTTAACACATTTTAAGCTTCAATCATCATTATCTCTCAACAAACCCAAGTTAAACCGACAAATAACTCACATTAAAATTCTAAGGTTTCAAACCATCATGCCTTTCCAGACAAATACATGAATTAGAATAAAATTAATTACATATCTATTACAAAGAAATATAGTGCAAGAAGAATCCTATATCAATTAGTTGAAAATCATAATTCGAACACTTGTTGGGAGACTAAAGATTGCCAAAATTAAATTTTGTTCAGCTAACGTTAAAGTTCTCGATGCGTAAAACAAACTTTTCTTCTAGATCGTTGATTGATTCCAAGCTTAAAAGCTCCAAATCCTAAAGAGAAAAAGCATAAAATTTCGATCCATGGTTTCTTAAATGAGAGAGAGATAAGGAAGACATCATTAAAAATGGGGGGAAGACCAATTCGGTGGGAGAGGGGCTGATTTTTGGGAAGCTTCTTCTAGAAGTATAGCACAAATATCTAAACTACTATCTTAAACAATTTTATCAAAACGCTCCTAAACTTCCGGGACAAGCTTAAATCAAGTATATAAATTAATGTTAATTTAAAATTTTTATATTTAAATATTATGAAAATTTAAAATTATTTTAGGATTAAATCTCTCGGTCTCCGTGCTCATAGACAGGTCTAACAAAATTTTTAAAAAAACCATCGAGTTCACTGGTCACACATATATAATGAGTACATATGTTCAAATATTATACCATCTACATAAATTATCACACAATTATTTAATTACAAAAATTAAAATGGGATTGGTCCCACACACTTCCTTTTCATTTGTTTTATGTTGAACATGATCTAATTTAGATACATGATTTTATTTGAATTTCCTATTAATTTATTCCATTTAGTTTAATGATTCATTTTTTCTTTGAGTCATTGTTTGAGATGTCTAAAAAGATAATTTTTAAGAGATATTATTATTTTTAAAAATAAAAATTAGATTATTTGGTATAATTTGTTATAATGGTTTTTTTTAATTTTTTAATAAAATGTCTAAAAAATATCCTTACTTTTTATTTTTAGATGATAGTATTTGGTATATTGACATGTTTTTTTTTTATTTTGTGAGAAAAGTTATTTTTTTTAATTGATTATATTTATAATTATTTTATTCTAAAAACAATTAATGTATTTAGAATGTATATAAGTTTTTTTTCCTTGAAAAAATGAGTAGTAGTAATTTTTTAGAAAGACAAGACAATGCGGTATAAAAACTTACTTTTTTTTTTCAAAAAAAAAACTAACTTTGTTTTTAAAAAAAATTAATTTTTAAAAGAGCCCAAACAAAATTTGATTTTTTTATTTGCCTTATGTGGATCACAATCCAACTTAGATACATACAAATCCTTGATTTGACTTGAATTTCTTGTAAATTGTCGCGTTTACAAATGAATGCAATTGTGATTTCTCTGAATGAGACGTATGATTAATTATTTTAATGGAAATTTAGGCTATATAATGGCACGCGCTATAATTTTTGGAATTTAATTCATAGCTCGATCTGTTTTAAAAGCATGACAAATTAAATATGTAATTATTTGATATTTATTAGTTAATTTTTAAGTTAAATTACACTAAATTTTCTTAAAATTTCTAACAAAAATAGATGCACTCTTTTTATTTTTTAAAATATTACTGACTTTGCATCTAGTTTAATTTTTTGCCTCGTATTAATCCAACCATTAATTATTCGACAGTAACCTAACAAAAAACGTTAAACAAAGTCAAATTTATTACAAATTTGCTTATTTTGCTCTTATTATTTTGTCTTTACCCCTCTCTATCCCCTTTTAAGCTTTGACCTTGTTAGGGTGGGCTAGAAGACGAGCATGGCAAGGCCAATTAGCACCACGAGGGCGAAGACGATTTTGAAGATGGGGTTGAAGAGGCATCCAGAGAGGCAACTGCAGGAGTCACAGCCATCGTTGCAGCCGGGGCAGTGGCAGGTTTTTTGGCGAATGACGAGGCTGATTAGCACCACGAAGTGTGTATCAGCCATAAAAGATGAAATGTGACGATTCAATGAAAATATCTGTATATTTGAATCATTGATTCTGTTGGAATATTAGATTTAGATTGATTAGAATATTAGATTGATTAGATTGATTTTATTCTGATTTGATTTTATT